>PVKA01021402.1:0-38740 GCA_004027165.1 Ctenomys sociabilis | reverse complement strand
ACAAAATAAAAAAGATAGGGTTGTAGTTCGGTTTCAATCCCAGTCCTACAACAACAGAGTGTGGCCTCAAGTCCCAGCCTTACTATCAGCACCTATTAGAGACAATTCTAAACTAGGATTGTATAAAAACATGCCACACATCAGTAAAGGGCCAGACACAGAGCAAGTGAGCAGCAACTGGCCTGCTCCCTCTCCCAGCAGCCTGACAGACATCATAATGGGTCACCATAGGTCAAGGTCATTGAGCCAGGGAGCCAGATCTTTCCTGGCTCCAAAACAAAGGTACAGAGCTGCCCTGGAGCTCCTGGTGCTGATAGCTTGATACTCCTTGATGTTGAGGCAGCCTCTGAAACCTGAGGTCTTGTGCCAAACTTTTCACAGGATAAGGGCCCTCTCTTCATCGGGTATACTGGGCTGTACGCCGAGGAATACTCCTCTGTAGATCAAGAAGCATCTGCTACCCTCATCTGCTTAACACATAGTTCTTTTTGTACTTATTTATTATTTATGCAGTACTGGGAATTGAACCCTGGGCTTTCACACCGAGCTACATTCCCAGCCTTTTTTATTTATTTATTTTATTTTTAATTATTTATTCATTTATTTATTTTTGCGGTACTGGGGATTGAACTCAAGCAAGCACTTATTCTACTGAGCTATCTCCTTGGCCCATTCCCCAGCCTTTAGAAGAAAAAAAAATTTTAATATGGTTTTGCCAAGTCCCTAAATTGCCCATGCTGGGTTTGAACTCTCAGTCCTACTGCTTCAGCCTCCAGAGTGCTGAGATTGGAAGTGTGCACCTCTTTGTCCAGCTAACAATTTATGTGTAGGGGAGGTAGACATATGGTTCTTCAGGGTAGACTTGAAGGATGGCCTCAAACTTGCGGTGATCCTCATGCCTCAGCCTTCCCAGTGCTGGGGTTACTGGTATGTGCCACTCTGCCCGGCTAAGGCCAAATATTTTCTGAGCACCTACGGGTATATTTTAGGCCCGGAGAAAGCAGCAAGGACATGACAAATCCTTCTCCTCAGGGAACTTTCATCTTGTGCAGACGGTGCTAGAAGACCGGAAACTTCTGGGGAGCAGTGGCCAGGCAGGCCTGGGAGGAGGGCGGTGTCCGAGCTCTGAGGTGTTCTTTCTCTCTGCCCCTGCTGTGCAGTAACTGGCAACTTTTTACCTGAGCGAAGGACACACGCTACACTTGGCAAGAAAGTCCTTTGGAATCTGGCCCTCTCGAGCCACCAGCCCCGACGGACTCTGCGAGCGGCCAAGCCGGTCCCACCCTGCGCCCTCTGCCGACCAGCCTGTGGCCATGCCTCGCTTCCACGCCCTCGTCGGGTTCTCAGTGGTCCTGCTAACTCCTCCTCAACCACCCTCCCCAGTGACAAAGGTTTCTGTCCCCATCGCACTTATGGCTGGCTGGTATAATCTCCATACTATCTGGCAGAGATGAGTCGCCCACTGAGCTGTGCAGAGCCCGCCCAGCTGAGTGAGGTATCGCGCTTGCGCCAAGTGCCCCACTCCAAGTGCAGGAGCCTGGGGAGGCGGGCGGCCAGCGCGGGGCAGACCCCGGATGTAGCGGGCGGGAGGGCCAGGTGGAGAGCCGGGCTTGAGGGACTCTAGGCTCTCGCCGCCTCCTGGGGAAAAGGTGGATTTAGTCTAAACTGGTCCCATCAAGAATTTTCTCCTTAAGTGTGAGTCTACGAGGTGTCTCGTGAATGTTATGAAAAGTGGAAAACTTATACATAACTATTTTTAAAATTCTTTAGGACTGTGCTTGTGCCCAGGGATGTGCCACAAACGTTTGGCACTTTCTTCCCCGTATCAGTCAGGTGAAGCCAGCCACTCCCTCCTGGGTCCCTCTCTTACCTCAGGTAGGGGTCCGGAAGGGGGCATTCCCCCACACCCGCGAGGAGAAAGCCCGGCTGCGTAGAGCCAATCAGAACTCAGTACTTCTCAGGTCCCGCCTTCCTCCCCAAGAGTGACAATCCCACGCTCACCCCCCCTGTCAGCGCCACCTAGAGGCGGAGGTATGAAGGTGCAGGTCCGGTGAGAAGGCCCGCTGCTCCGCAGGCCTGGGAGCTGCTTCGCCGGGTCTGCAGGGCAGAGTGCACCGGCGTCTTCCAGGGAGGGGCCTACAGTGGCTCACAGGGCCCATTACCTCCGACACTAAGGAATTAACTTACTCCTTTGCATTAAGGTGGCTGGGGAGATGGCTCAGTAGAATAAGTGCTTCCCTGGCAAGTGCAGGGGCCTGAGTTCTAAGCCTTAATTCCACCAAAAAAAAAAAAAAAAAAAAAAAAAAAATCCCCATCCCCTTTAAAAGATTTTGAGACCTGGTCTCTATAAATTGCCCAGGCTAGGCTTGAATTTGGCGATTCTTCTGCCTCAGCCTCTCAGAGTGCTAAGATTAGAGCATCACACCCAACTTCAACAGCACTTTTCACCTTCTACTATTGTTTTTTTTTTTTTTTTTTTCTTCTTTTTGAGACAGGGTCTCACTGTGCAGTTCAGGCTGGCCTTAAGCTCATTTTGTAGTTCAGGCTGGTCTCGAACTCACAACAATCCTCCTGCCTCAGCCTCCTGAGTGCTGAGATTACAGGCCTGCGCCACCACGCCCAGCTTGCTGTTCACTTTATACTAAGGAGACTTTCCCCTGGTTTGTATGGTAAACTATCATTATGAGACCAAATTAAGTGGTACGACAGCATCTCTCTCTCTCTCTCTCTCTCTCTCTCTCTCTCTCTCTCTCTCTCTCTCTCTTTCTTTCGACAAGGTCACACTGTGTAATTCAGGCTGGACTTCTGCCTCAGCTGCCTGAGTGCTGGGCCTACAGGCATGCACCTCTATACCCAGCCAGAAATCTTGTTTTTAAAGTATGTTGATGAAGGGCTGGCTATATAGCTCAGCGGACTAAGCGATTGCTTAGCTAAGCTCAGGGGTGAGGGGGTCAATCCCTGGTTCCTCATGCTACGCCGGCCCCACCTTTGGGTATGCTGAGCCAGCAATGGTAGTCAGGGCATGGTGGCGTGTGATCAAGGGGATCACTATGAGTGTGGGCTGCGTAGTGAGACCCTGAACACACACACACACACACACACACACACACACACGTTGATGAGAATATGGAAGCTGCTGAGTACAGCCCTGTCTAGCATGTGTGAGGTCCGAGGCCAATCTGCAACACCAAAAAGGTAGAATGATGACCGATAGATAGATGTAACCTGGAATATCAATTATAGTTAACTATGAAGGAGATGGTCTTTTTAGGCAGCACATAACTCTGCCTCTCTCCTCTATGACCAGAAAAAGGAGTGGGAGGCAGCCAAGGGGCAGAGTTCAGAAAGGCAGTAAAGGTCTAAAGCTCCAGGCCAAGCACACGGAGTTAGATCATAGCCCCTACCCCACCCGATTCTCCTTAGAGGTTCCTAGATAAGGGTGGCATCTCATGAATGTCATTTAATCAAAGTATATCCTGGGACAGATGTCTGTGGTGCCCCTGAGAAGCATTGGCCCCTGTCAATCACTCCTGTCGGTCTTACTCAGAGACCCAGTGAGAGGCAGGGGATGGGCGGTATGCACACTCTTTAAAATCCGGAAAGCCTAATTTAACAACGTGCTTTTATTTCCCTGTGGTCCTGATGCGGCCTTTCTTCTGTCTGTGTCACCCTTTTAATTCTGCTGGCAAGGACCTACTCTAAGGACACCTTCCTGTTATCTTCAATAAGTGTAGCAGCTTTTTCTTTTACCCTTGGGTGCACACTTGTGTCTCTGCTCACCTTACACAAGGATCTGGAATCTATCTCTCAGATGCATTACAAGGCATCAGTGACATCAATCTGATTAGGAAAGCCGAACAGATCTAGACCTCTGGCTGTGCATGAGCTGCACCAAGCTGCAAACTCCCCAATATTTCCCTGGTCAAGGAAGGCTGCTGCAGGGACATCTGCTGAGTAAGGGCTCAAGGCCACCATGGGTGGATGCTGGGGCTTATGTCTGGACCTCTCCCCCATACCTTGTGTGCTCATAGGTGGGCCTTTTGGGGGTGACTGGGTCATGGTTGTGTGATATTGGATTAGTCCTTTGAGATGGATTTACAGCTGGGTGTGATGTTGGGAGGTGAAGCCTGGAAGGGTGTGTAAATATTTTCTTCCCCATTCTTTGAGTGTTCCACTTCCTCTCTGCCACAGACTGTTACTCCCCCGAGATGCCTTCTGCTGTGCTACCCTGCCTTGGAGCCAGCTGACTATGGGCTGAAAATCTACAGAGTATGAGCCAAAATAAACCTCTCCTCTAATAGCTTGTGGGTATTGGTTGTTTTGTCCCAGGATCAAGAAAGTAACTAAGACAGCTGGGCATGGTAGGGAACATGTAATTCCAGCACTCAGGAAACTGAGGTAGGAGGATCACTTCGAGTTCGAGGCCAGCCAGAACTACACAGTGAAGCTCTATCCAAAAAACAAAATAAATAAATAAAATAAAAATAAGTAACTAAGACAGTGGCCTTGGGCCCTTAAAAAGGATTTGTTTCTTGGGCACCTGAGTCAGCTCTGGTGGAACAGCGCAACTCCAGGATTCTGCTTCCCACTTCCTGGGGCCTGAGGCCCCAACGCTGAGCCCTGTGGCCCATGCAGGGTACACTGAAGCCAGTACTGAGAATCAGGGCTCACCCTTGCTGCTGTGATGCAGCCTGATACCTTATCTCCACCTCCACCTAGTCCTGAGTGCCCAGAAACTGGCAGGCCTGCTTTGCTCAGGATCATGGCCCATTCTCCTTCCCTCCTACCCTGAGCCTCATCTCCCATTCAGCTGCTCGCCTGCCCTACTCTGGTCCCCACCCCACCATCTCCCAGGTGTACAAGTCACATTAGCTCCTGGATCCCTACACTGGGCTTGGAAAGCTGGGCTCCAGCAGAGATACCCGACCCCCACTGTCCAGGCGGCCACTTTCCCCAGTGGTCCTTTATTGAGGGGCAGCTGGTACATGATGGGGAGAGAGTGCTGGATGAGATCTGCCCAGGGACAACATCCAGCAGGGCAGCAGGTGGGCTTTTCCTCCTCAGAAACCCTCAGACACACATAGTGCCCTGCTTGTTTTGGGAATATCTGTGTGGAGTCCAGCTCTAGTTTCAGCTCTGCCCCAACTTTGCCCTGGAGAGGCCTCTCTGGGCCTCAGCAGCTTTGTTCCCAAAATGAACATCACTATGAAGATGCCAGGTGCCTTCATGTTGGGTACTCTTCCACAGGGAGCCCAATCTGAAGGAGAATTTCCTGCATTCCTGTCCCCCTGTGAACAAGGGATAGAGAGAAGTAGGAATGGCCATTACCCATGGCAACATTGGCAGCACAGGTGGGGTCTGTGCTGTGTGCTGGGGCGGCCCTGGACACTCAGTACCATTGCATTTAATTCTCCCAACAGTGCAGTGGGGCAGACGCCCCTTAGCCAGCACTGAGCGCACATGGGCAAGTGAGCCCAGGTTCATATTCCCAACTACACAAAGGCAGTCCCTGCCTGGACCCCAACACCACTCTGGACACCCCTGGGGTGCCCACCCACTTGGAAGCTGACCTGGGCTCACTGCTTGGCCCCGGCTCACTTAACTTCTTTGGTTTTCCATGTCTTGTGTGTGTGCATGTGTGTAAGGGGGTATTGTTTTCTGATAGTCATTTTTATCATCCAGGGCTCTGATCTCACATTGAGTCAGAAAAGCAATAAAAATGAGAAACAGAGTCAGACCTGGAGTTGGGGGCCCCAGAATTTTCCTGCAGCCCTTGAGCACCCCCATGTGAAGTCAGCTTCAAGAAGGTAGCAGGGCACGTGACTAGCTCCTACTTCAGAAAGAAAGAAAGAAAGAAAGAAAGAAAGAAAGAAAGAAAGAAAGAAAGAAAGAAAGAAAGAAAGAAGTCAAATGAAAAGAAAAATGACACTTTAGGGTCAGAGCAATTTAGAGAGAGAGGCAGAGTTAGGACCCAGCTCTCTCAATACTTAGGCCCATTCTCTGGGCTCAGACCCCAGCTGTGCCCTTCTCAGGGCCAGCGGGGCAGAGGTATTGGCTCACTTTGCCTCCTTCCAAAAGCCACTGAACTCTGAGGCCCTGAGCCTACTGCTCCAAGCCTCCCTCGGTGGAGCAGGGTGGGGCAGACACTCTGAACCTGTTTGGCTCCCTCTGCTCCTGTCAGGGCCCTGGTGGTTGTCCAGGAACCAATATTTCTAGGTCATCTCCTATCCCTGGTCTCCTGCTCAGCAGCCCTAACCCAAGGGCAGCCTCTGCTCCCATAGCTATGAGGCTCACCCTCTTCACAGGTCTCAGACACATCTTTCTTTGGGAGGAGGGGGCATTACAGTATCCTGGATACTAGATACCTCTTGTCCCAGTGGGGACTTGAAGAAAGATTTTTTTTTTTTTTTTTTTCAGATCCAGGGATTGAACTCAGTTCAACTCTCAGTTATTTGACACTTTTGTGTGTGTGTGTATGTGTGTGTGTGTGTGTGTGTGTGGAACCTGGGATTGAACTCAGGCCCTTGAGCTTGCCAGGCAAGTGCTTATTCTACTGAGCTATCTCCCTGGCATTCACAGTTATTTGAGAGGCTGAGGTCAGATTGCAAACTCCAAGCCAGCCTGGAAAATTTATTTTATTTTTGTCTTACTAATTTTTGAGAAAAGGTCTCACCATGCAGTTTGGGTTGGTCCTGTGCTCACTCTTATAGCCCCAAGGCTGGTCTCAAACTTGCAGAGATCTTCGTGTTGCTTCAGAGTGCAGGGATTACAGGCATGCACCACCACGCCCAGTTCTCAGCCTAGACAATTTAGCAAGATCCAGCCTCAAAACTAAAAACAAAAAGGCTTGGGGATGTAGCTCAGTGGCTAAATGCCTTGGATTTGACCTTGACTAAAACAAATAAATAAGCAGTTTTACTTATTGCACCCAGTACATGGGTTAAGCTCTGTACCTGTCCCTGTGGCCTGTGCACCTCCCCAGTACACCTGTGTCCAGCCCTGTCCCAGCCCTCAGGGTTCCCCTTCAGTCTGAGTGCCCATGGAAGGGCTCCCTGGGGATGGGTGTTAGGTCCTGGGGTGGGGTCCTCAGTTGCCCTTCTCTGGCCATCCCTGTCTTCCTGTCCGTCACTCTGGGCCAGCATCTTGTAACTGCAGGGGGAAGCAGCCCTGCGTGTGGACTTGTTAAAAAGAGTCCCCACAAACAATGGCTGCCTTTCCCAGATGGGTCTGGGGCTTAACCCACATACTGGGTGCAATAAGTAAAACTACTTATTTATTTGTTTTAGTCAAGGTCAAATCCAAGGCATTTAGCCACTGAGCTACATCCCCAAGCCTTTTTGTTTTTAGTTTTGAGGCTGGGTCTTGCTAAATTGTCTAGGCTGAGAACTGGGTGTGGTGGTGCATTTCCAGGGAAATGTCAGTGATCTTGGTCCCTTCTTTCCAAGCCCTGAAGGCCTCAAAGACAGAACCACATGATAGGATGAAGATGGCAAGGCGGGTGTTGACCCATTTCCACAGCTAGTGATTTCTTTCTTTTTTGCAGTGTTAGGCAAGGATGTGCCCACTGAGTTGCACACCAGTCCCCAAAACTACTTACTACTGTGGGGCAGGTGCGAGGGTTAGCGGGGCCTCCTGGGCATCCAAACAGACCTTGAGTACAAGAGGGCCTCCCTGAGGTCCTGAGGGCGGCTGGCACCTGAACACCACACTTGTCCCTCCACTTTATCTTCTTCTTTTTTTTTTTTTTTTTTTTTTTGTCTTTTTGAGACAGGGTCTCAGTATGCAGCTCACGTTGTAGCTCAGGCTGGTCTTGAACTCACAGGAATCCTCCTGCCTCAGCCTCCAGAGTGCTGGGATTACAGGCATGCACCACCATGCCAGGCTCACTTTATCTTCTGTCCCTCACGTGCTGACACTTCTCTCACAGGGCCAGCTGGGGGGAGGGGTCGTGGGCGAAACCCAGCTGCACTGTCTACTCCCTTTGGAGTTTTGCCTCTCTGATGTTGAAACCCAAATCTTTGTGCAGCCTTCTCCTGACTGTGGATGATCTTGGTGACTTGCTGCCACAGAGAAGATGGCAAATGCTTCTGAGATTGGGTACAGGGCAGTCTCTTCACCTCACTCCTCTGTCTGGCATTAGCCGGTTCCCTGACCCTGATGAAACAATCTGGTGCCATCTGTGAGCTTCCCAATGGAGGCCTGCTTGGCAATGAACTGAGGGTAGCTTCCAGCCCACAGCACTAAATGGAAGCCCCCTGTCCAAGAACCTTCAAGGAACTAAGTCCCGTCCACACCCACTGCACAAGGAGCTCAGAACTGGATCTTTCCCCATCAACCCCGAGATAATATAGCAGGACACACTGACTGTAGCCCATGGGAGACTGGAGCCAGAGGGTGCTGCAAGGCCACCAATAGATTCCCTACACACCTGGGGAGATAGCTCAGTAGAATAAGCATTTGCCTGGCAAATGCAAGGGGTCTGAGTTCAATCCCCAGTTCCATAAATAAATAAATAAATAGATAGATTCCCTACACACAGACACTGTGAGACAAGAAATGTTGTCGAAGCCACTAAGACGGGTGAATTTGTTACGTAGCGATAGCTAACAAACACGTTTCTTTCTCTAGCCAATTGCCTTGGAAATGCCATGCCCCGGGGTCTTCCTTGGCCTTGGTTCTTGCCTTGCCTCACTGACCTTCCTTCTTTTTCTTTCTATCATCTCTTCCTACACCCAGGGTGTTTCCCCCTAGCACCTCTGATCTCCATGCTTCTGAAAGCTGCTCCTTCATGGCTTAGGATGAGGAGGCAGCTTTCTCCCATTCTGCCATTTCCTCTCCTCCTAGCCGCACTGCTCCTGATACATAGTCCCTCCGGATGCTTCTCTAAGCACCCAATTTAGTTGTGTATCCCTCCTTGGAGTCTTTGTTTTCCATCAGCAATAGATTTTTTCTGTGGAAGAAGGCTCAAAACTTCCCTGAGACCCTCACAAATGCCAGCCACAGGTCTCTGGTTCTTCTGTAATTCTGACTCACCACCCCCCTTAAAGTAACTTTCAAAACATCAGGCCAAGGGCCAGCCAAATAGCTCAGCAAATTAAAGCACCTGCTTAGGCAGATGCAGGGGTCAAGGATTTGATCCCTGAGACTGCTGTGCCAGCCCCACCCTGGGGGCATGATGAGACAGGATTGAGATTTGACGTGGTGGCATGCAGCTGTAATCCCAGCATTTGGAAGGCTATACACGGGAGGATCACTATGAGTCTGATCTAGTAGTGAGAACTTGTAGACCCTGTACTAAATACAGAAGAATAGGAAGAAGGAGGAGGAGGAGGAGGAGGAGGAGGAAGAAGAGGAGGAAGAGGAGAAGGAGAAGGAGGAGGAGGAAAAGAAAGAAGAAGAGGAGAAGAAGGAGGAGGAGAAGGAGGAGGAGACGAAGAAAGAACGAGGAGGAGGAGAGGAGGAGGAAGAGGACAAAGATGAAGCAGAAGACATCAGGCCATCAGTCATCCCCAAGCCTCCACTTCTCTCACCTACAGACTTACGTGACTCCAGCCAAAGGGCAAGGACTTGAGTGCTGCTGTAAGTCTTTTTTTTTTTTTTTTTTTTTTTTTTTTTTTTTTTGTATTTTAAGGAAGGGTCTACAGGGTGTTCAGGGTCTCACTACTAGATTGGACTCATAATGATCTGCCTGTTTACAGCTTCCCAGGAGCTGGGATTACACACGTGTGCCACCACACCCAATCTCAGTTGCCACCTCAGCTTGCCACAGGGGTGGGGCTCGAAGAGCAAGCCCAGGGATCAAACCCCCCAGCCCCTGCGCCTGCTTGCAGGTGCTTTAACCCACTGAGCTATTTGGCCAGCTTGCTTGTGAGTTTTAGTGCAGGTTATTTCACCTTTCTGGCCTCTGATTTCTTAGAACCTGGAAAATAGTTTAAAATTGGATCTACTCCAGATGTCCTTCATCCACCCCATGGAGTACTACTCCACAATTAAAAAGGATGAATTCTTAACACACAAAGATCTGAGTGAATCGCCAGGGAGAATTATGTTGAATGCAAAGGTTACATACTGCAGGATTCCACTTATGGGACAGCACTGCAACTGTATTGAAACGACAAGCTTATAGACACGGAGGGCAGATAGGTGCTGCCCAGGATTAAGGGAAGGGCCCAGGGGGCTGTGCAGGTGCAGCGGGAGGAACCACCTGATGATGAAAGTGTTCGTTTCAGTGTTCATGTTGTATTTGTGATGCTACGCTTAAATTTTGCAAAGTGTTGTTGTTGTTGGGGATCTGGGTAAGGGATACTTGGTATCTGTAGGAATTCTTACAACTGCACATGAATCTAAAATCACATCACAATAAAATATTCATTTTATAAAATGACCCCTTGACTGGAGCTCACTTTATAACTTAGGGGCCGCATTGTCTAACATATAAACATGAATGAAAATACACCAGTTCTAACTCACTGCAGTGTTCCCAGCTACAGGGGAGGAACCCGCTGCAGCTTTCTCCTGTGCTCTGGATGGAAAGTCGCACCCAGGAACACAATGTGGAGTCAAATGCAATCTGGCTGGGTGGGCAGCAGCTCCTTCCCTCTGGAGGATCCAGGGAAGCTTGGAGCCTGGGAAACGGGCAGGGCTGCAGATCCACTCTGACAGGGCTCAGGGGTTCTGCCTCTCTGTTTGCCTGAGCAAACACAGTCCTTGAGGGTTTTTGGCACAGTGCTAGGTACAGAATACCCGAGCACAAGGGCAATCACTGCTACTCATCACAGTCAAGGCAGCCACCACAGTTTATATACACAAATCTATGTTTTGTTTGTTTTTTGAGACATGGTCATTATTGTGTAGTTCAAGTTGGCCTTGAATACATTGTTTCTGGCTGGCCTTGAATTTGAAGGGATCCTCCTATCTCAGCCTCCTGAGTCCTGGGAATATAGGCATGTACCACCATGCCTGGCTTTCTCAACTAATAAAGAGGTCATAGATGCTAGGGAGATAGCTCAGTGGAATAAGTACTTTCCTGGAGGTCCTGAGTTCAATCCCTGGTACATGCCTGCAATCCCATCTACTTAGGACACTGAACCAGGAAAATGAGTTTGATACTATCCTGGGCTACACACTGAACTCAAGGTCACTGGGATTACATATTGAGAACTTGTCAAACACAAAAATAAAAAAACAAAAAACAAAAGAAACAAAAAAACAGAAGGAAAGGAAGAAGACCCAACTGTGGTAACACATACCTATAATTCTAGCACCTCAGCACTTGAGAGGCTGAAGCAGGAGGACTGCAAGTTCAAGCCCAGTCTGGATAATGTAGCAATTTATGGTCCCATATCTCAAAATAAAAAGATAAAAGAAGGGCTGGGACCGTAGGTCAATGTGAAGACCCTGGTTTCAATTTCCTAGTATTTAAAAGGGAAAAAAAAAAAAAAAGATATAAGCTAATTGTTAGTTACTTTTCTCAAAGTAACTAATGTTTTGAGGCAAAACATTTGCAACCCAAAGTTAAAGGGAAAACATTTATTGTTGCTCACAGTTTGTAGAGGTTCCAGTGCACAGTTAGCTAGCTTTAAGGCAGGATGGCATGGCAGAGGGGCATCACAGAGGAGGAACAGTTCATGGCAGGCAGGAAGGCAGGCAGCGAGCAGCAAGCGGTGACAGCAGTGCTTGTTCTGTCCCTTGTATTTTGTCCAGGCTACTCTCCCTTAGATGGGCCTTCCCTTACCCACACCCAGAACTATGCTAGACCAATTTGTGGACCAATTTATTAGTCACACACCTTGAACCCAGCACCACACACTCTAGATCCTGCCATCTCTGAAAACCCCCGCCTATGACTACATGAGGTTTTGGAGGCACATCTAGACACAATCCATAACAAATTGATCATTCCCAGTTTATAACTACAAATGACCAGATATGGTAGTGCATACCTGTAATCCCAGCACCTGGGAGGCTGAAGCATGAGGATCCAGCCTAAGCTACCAAGTGCAAGGCCAAGATGAACTGCATAGTAAGACCCTGTCTCAAAAAGACAAAAATTGGGGTCAGGGAGATAGCTCAGCAGCATGAGTGCCTGCCTGGCAAGTGCAATGTCCTGAGTTTGACCCCCAATATCAAAAAAACACAAAAGACAAAAATCAGTCAAACAATAAACCTACAAATGGTCCTTAAATATATGAAAAATTGGGTATTCATGGTGTACACCTGTAATCCTGGTACTTAAGAGGCTGAGGCATCAGCCAGTGACCTAGCTTAGCAGTCTACAGTGCCTGCTTAGGGCTTGGGGAGAATAAGCACTTGCCTGGCAAGCGCAGGGCCTGAGTTCAACCCCCAGTTCTGCCAAATAAATAAATAAAATAAAATAAAGTGCCTGCTTAGGCAAGCTTAGACAAGCACAGGGACCGCAGTTGCCCCAGGGCAGGCTGAACTGGCCACACATACACACACACACACACACACACACACACACACACACACACACACACACACGCATACACAAAGAGGCTGAAGCAGGAGGATTGCCAAGAGTTTCAGGTCAACCTGGGATACATGGTGAATTCAAGGTCCTCTTGAAACACATGGTAAGATGCTATCTCAAAATACAATCAAAGGCATATGAAAAGCTATCCAACTTCATATAATAAGAGAAATGCAAAAGAAAAAGGTGCAGCAAGAGACCATTGCTCACCTATCACACAGGCATCCAAGAGGTGAGAACATGCTCAGCTTTCAAAATGTGCTTGCGGATGTTTCTGGCAGGAAGCAAAAGGCTGAGATTCCTATAACTCTCTACATTGTTTATTATAAAGCTATCCCAAAATTACAGGAAAGCAAGTAACACTGCACAAAGTACATGTTGTACTATGTAGTAAAGCCATGGTTTGTAAACATCATTTATTCTGGAAACATGCTTATAATCTAAAGCACTTGGGTCCACTAGTAGAATATCCCTCATTTTGAGGTACTCTGGTAACCCCTCAAGTTCAGCAGGTGTGCTCCTCTCACAGACAGTGGCAGAAATGCTTGTCCTTTGCACTGCAGGCTGTCGGGTGCACACCTTTGTGCTTGACTGGTAATGATGAAATTAACTTTGGCTTTGATCAGCTGGTTAAAGGGATGTGTCCCAAACTTTTCCACTGGGAAGTTAATTTTTTTCCTCTTTGTAATCTAGCTGCATTTTGTGGGGAATTGCTTTGTGTCTACATATAAGGGCTGTGCTCCTAGTTAAACTTCTGTATGGCTTCTGTATAGCTGTTCCCCAAAGCCTCCTGCAGCCATAGGCAGGGCTTTTTCAGATGCAGCTGGATCTCGAATGTGTGACTGATTCTTGGTACAGTGCTAGCATTGAGGGTGCTGGGATTAAGGGCAGGGGATCGCCAAATTGCCCACTGACTGATTGGGCACTGCCCTAATCCCAACAGCCTAGGTAGCATAAAAAGGGCAGAAAGAAGTGCTAAAGTCCCTTGCTTGCTTCACTATCTTCTGCCCACCAGGAACTGTTCCTCCTCCGTGATGCCTGTCTGCCATGCCACCCTGCCCTGGAGCCAGCTGACGATGGACTGAAACCTCTACACACTCTGAGCTGAATAAAGCTTTCCTCCTTTAACTTTGGGTGTCAGGTATTTTGTTTTAGCAACAAGAAAATAACTAATAAAACTTCCAATTTATTTATTTTTTTAGACAGGGTCTCACTATGCAGTTCTGGCTGGCTTATGCTCTTTTTGTCACCCCCAGGGTGGTCTCAAACTTGAAGCATCCGCCTGTCTTAACCTCCCGAGTGCTGGGATTACAGGCCTGCACCACCACACCTGGTTCCTTCCAGTTTATTCATTACAATTATGGATTACATGAAAATGTTTCATTCAAAGATAGAAGTCATGGAGGATGCTGGTCCCATAAGATGATGTCACTTCAGAGTGAGAGCCCTATCTCAATTTGTGTTAGTACATTTGATGACATTCTAGTGACAGCACATTCTTTAGAGCAGATCTCTGTTGCCCAACACTGCATTTCTGGATTTACTTCTATCATTATGGACTGTAGGGGTTTTAATATGTTTTCTCCTTGTTTTAGGATTCAAATTCTCCCTTACCCTGCCAGTGGGAGCCTCTCTGTAGCCCATCTGGGTAGTAGATGTTGCTACTACTGAGGCTTCATTGCTTCTAGGTATTCTCAGAGGACAAAACAGAGAGAGAGAGAGACAGACAGACAGACCGAGAGACACACAGAGACAGAGAGAGAGGAGGAAGGAGGAAGGAGAAAGAAGAGGAGGGAGAGGGGAGAGAGGAGAAAGAGAGAAGGAGGAAGAGGAGGAGGGCGGAAGAGAGACACATGTATGTATTTTTTTGATTGCTTGCAGTGCCTGATGGGCCCCCAGTTTCAGGCACGCTAGCTAAGTGTTCCACCCCAGGCCTTGGCTTTATTTTTATATCTATGCATACAGTAGAGACCTCTGCTAGAATGAGAGGCAGGACTGAAGGGACTGATGGGGCAGGGGCTGAGCCAGCAGCTAGAAATGTGAAGGTGCTCATGGAAGCTGCGGTGGGAAATTCACTAAAGGGATAAAGGTAAAGTTGAATAAAGAGCCTCCATACAGGCCCCTGTAAAACCACAGGAGATGAAGCTGGGTGCGATGGCGCATACCTGTAATCCCAGCACGTGGCAGCCTGAGGCAGGAAACCAGCCTGGATTGCGTCACCAGAGTGAACTGGATATTGAGACCCTGTTTCAAAAAATAAAACAAACAAAACCATATGAATGTGCTGTGTGTGGTGGTCCATGCCTATAATCCCCACACTCAACAGGGTGAGGCAGGAGGGTTGCTGCCAGCTGAGGCTCTATAATGAGATCTTGTCCCAATAAAACAAAACAAAAACCCCAAAACAAACAAAAAACCCAAGAAACACTTAAAAAAAAGAATGAATCTGTCTTTAATGATTTTCTCCATGAGGGCCAGGGAGATGGTTCAGTGGAATATGTGCTTCCCTGGCAAGTGCAAGGGCCTGAGTTCAATTCCCAGTTCCAAAAAAAAAAAAAAAAAAAAAAATTCTCCATGAGTGATGATAACAGTGTTCTGGTGACAAAGGAGCTCCATACATGGACTTTGCTTTAGTGCTACCAGTATCTATGGGTGTTATGCACAGTAATCAGTTCAGTGGCTTTGGCTTTGGGAGAGACTGATTTCTAATCCATGATTTCCTGCTATGGTTCACCTCTGGAATGTGCCCCCGACTTCATGTCCCCATCTTGGTCCCCAGTTGGGAGGTGCTTTAAGGGTCGGAGCCAGCTGGAAGCACTGGGGACATGTGCGCCAAGGAAGGGATCCTAAGGTCTTGGCCACTCCTCCCCACTTCCCAGATGGCATGAAGTGAGCAGCTCCTCTCCCCAAAGGCTCCCGGCTAGGATGTTCTGTCCTGCCACAGCACAAAGTGACAGAATAAAGAAACGATGAACTGATGCCTCTGGAACTGTGAGCCAAAATGAACATTTCCTCCTCTGCAGTAGCTTATCTCAAGTATTTTGTTACAGTGATGGAAAGCTAACATGACTTTCCAGGAAATGTGGCACTTGGGAGCTGACTGGGGCCTGAAGTAGGCAATATGCACTGTCCAGTCCCACCCACGGTGCAGCCTCTGAAGGAATCCTCAGAAAGAAGCAACCACAGGAAGCAGGTCCTTCTGGAGGGGCCACAGCCACAGGAAGCCAGTCCTTCCGGAGGGGCGCCTTTTCTTCAGTCCTCTAGGAGCATCCATGTAGGACAACAAGCCAAGGAGATTCTCCCAGGAAGTCAGATCAGGATGTGGCTCCACTGCCAAAAGAGCCCTGATGGCCCTGCCAGCCCCAGGGGTGCATGCCATGGACCAGCAACCCATCTTCTATCTCCCAAAGTTGGTCTTCATCTGAATAATGTATTTTCTCCCTGCTATTGTAAATTTGGTGTTTTTGTTGGTTAAGCTTAGTTTATAACTTAGACAATGTGAAAAGAAGTCACATAGAGCCAGGTGTGGCAGCACACATCTGGAATCCCAACATTCTGGGAGGCCAATGTCGTAAGATCACAAGTTCGATCTCAAACTAGGAAACACAGTGACTTCTTGAGACTGTGTCTTAAAACAAGAACAGCTGGCAATATAGCTCAGTGTGAAGGCCCCAAGCTCAATCCTTAGCTCTAAAGGAAAAAAAGCCTACAAAAACCAACACATGGATAGGCATGCACAGTATCTTTGCAGATCCTACCTTTGAGCTGGCCAGGGCTTGCATTCTCCTACTTTGGGAAGCAAAGAGAGAGGATGTTTGGTTCCAAATGGGGTGGGGGGATTCTTCATATCAGCAGGATTTATTTTTTAAGAGTAGGACATTTTATTGAGAAAAGGAATGGGGAGTAGGAATGGAGGAATGGGAAATAGGAATCGCTCCTGAGACACAGGAGGGGTCCCTGATAGGTTTCCCAAGCGGGAATATTTTAAACAATATATTTCCAATGGACATGAAGTTCACATAACATTAAATTAACCACATAAAAGCGAACAGGTTGTGGCACTCAGTGACTCACTATGTTCTGTAGCTCTCCTCCTTTAGCTGCAGGAGCAGCTCTGTGCACACAGCCTGGGGGGAGGCATTGGGCCCAGGGCACCTGGCTTCAGGGAGCAGCCTGGTGCTTGCTTCAGCAGACTGGCTGGATCGGTCCATCCATTGCCACCTCGACCATTTGCTTATGAGAGCATGGTTAGGTAACCCATAGGCCACAGAACCCGATTCAGGGTGGGCCGTGACCAAAACCAGAATGACTGACATACGTGAGAGGATTTTCTTGCTAAGGGTGACTGACCTTTCAAGTGAGGGGACATTTAAAAAAGAAACCAAAAGCCCACTTAGAACCACTGCATGTCTCAGGCCTTGAGATTTAGAGCTGAGTGTGAGGGATGTTAAATGACTTGGAGCTTGCTTTGGATTCTGGGGACATCAAGGGCTTTCTGAAGGACAGGAAACAGCATCCTTCAGCTGGGACCCAAAGCTCAGCCTGCTGGCCCCCTCCCGCAGACCTCTTCACATTTGTAAAGAAAGTGACAGGCAGAAGCAGCAGACTTGAGTAACGGAAGGGAAGGAGAGACTAAGGTGAGCCTGGGCTCCTGAGCTGGCCTGTGAATGCCTGGGCTTTCTTATTCTTGGATCTCCTGCATTGTCTAAACACTGAGCTACTGGGGCCCTTTGTTTAAGCTAGTGTAGGCTGGGATGCTGTCACTTGCAATGTGGAGTTTGACAAATGTGACCTCCAGCGTATGGACAGAAACTCAACAGTTGTTACACATGGCACTGATGATGTCCAGGTGTCCAGGCCGTAGCTTTCTTGGTGGATAGAGACAAGACAGGGAGGTGGCGTATGGGAGCAGAGAACAGGGTTGGAAGGCAGGGAGGGGACCAGTAAAGGCAAAGGGAAGGGGCTGAGGAAGGTAGGGGGGAGGGACACGAACTCTGACAGGGCATGGAACCCACAATTGCTTTCCTGTGTGGGCTGGAAGAGTGGGGACTTCAGTCCCCTAAAGGCCCCTAGTAAAGAATGGTATTGGAATGCATTGCTGTCAGGGGTGGAAGGGCGAGGGGTGGCACTGAGCTACATGTGCTCCGCCTCTGAAGCCCCCAGCAGCACCCACTCCAGGTCTTTGTACCTGCTGCTCACCGGGGAGTACTACACAGGCACGAGCCCCGCCAGTGCTCTCCTTGGCACCTGCTTCCTGAGCAGGGCAGATCGCCGACTGTAGCAGCATGGTCCCTGTCTCTGCCCCACCACAGACCTGTGAGCCCTGTGACAGGAGCAAGAGCAGTGTAGACACCCATAACGTATGCAGTACAGTTTATTTACACTTGCTCTATACTGTTTATTTTATTGTGGTGAAAATATAGGTAGCACAAAAACTTACCAATTTAACAATGTTGAAATGTACAATTCAGTGGCATTTGGTACATTGACATGGTGCAGTTGTGACCTGCCTGTGTCTCCACAGCTTTATCATTTTCCTAAAAAGAGCTCTATGCATTAAACACTAATCCCATTCCTCTCTTCCTCCAGATTGGTAACCAATTTTTGCTTTGTCTTAGGGAATTTTAGAATATGTGCTGCTAAACTAAGCAGTCTTCAGAAATGGACTCTTCTAGGTGCCTCAAAGATCTGAAATCATGTGTTCGTCCTTCTATGACAGCCTTATTTCACTTAATATTATCCAGTTTGTAGGCCATGTGAGAATTTCCTTTTTAAAGAATATATATATATATATATATATATATATATATATATATATATATATATATTCCATTCACTGTTGATGGACATCCAGGTTGTTTTCACCTACCATGAATAGTTTTACTATAAATATTGGTGTATAAATCTATTCAAGTCTCTGCTTTCATAGTATGTACACCTAGCCATGGATAGTTAAGTCATATGGTAATTGTTTAAATTTTTTTCAAACTACAAACTGAAGCTAGGGTCCTCACTAACTCTAACCCTGCTATGGCTGTGTCTTGATGTCCCACCAAAGCCTCACTTAGTCACAGGTGGGGATTTTCAGATGTGACTGGATCTAGCATTCGTGATGCTGGGATCAAGAGTATTAAATTACTCCACTGCTTGGCCTGGCATAGTTCTGAATGTAGATGGCACCACCAAAGGATGAATCGCCTGAAAGGGACAGAAGGCACAGGCCAGCCACTTCTGGTTCACTGCCTTGCTGCCTGCTGCCTTCTGCTTGCCACCAACTGTTTCTCCTCTGCAAACTCCTCTGTAGCACCACTTTGCCTTGGAACCAGCCGATTATGGACTGAAACCTCTACAAACTGAGCTAAGTAAACTTTTCCCTTTTTAACTTTGGGTGTTAGGTATTTTGCCTCAGCAATAAGAAAAGTCACCAAGACAAGCCCTATTTATTTTTTTTAAATTTTGATTATTATTATTATTTTTTTTTTGTGGAACTGGGGGTTGAATGCAGGCCCTTGTGCTTGCTAGGCAGGCACTTGTTCTGCTGAGCTATCTCACTAGCCCCCTTATTTTTTATTGTATTATTTATTTTTGGTGGCCAGCTCAGCCCACCTTGGGGCAGAGTGGGCATGGCATGTGGTGTTGGGGATCAAACTTGTTTGCCTAAGTTCACCTCAGCAGGCAATTTAGTCTACCAAGCTACCTTGCCCACCCCAAGACCTTTTCTTGTCTTTGACTGGGTTCTCAGTAAGTCACTAAGTTGCCCAAGCTGGACTCCAACTTAGATGCTCCTGCCTATGACTGAGAATTTCAACTTGGTAAAAGCAGCCACGTTAGTGGCTATGTAATGTGTGTTGTAGCGAACACCTGCCTTCCCAGCACTCTAGGAAGCTGAGGCAGGAGAAGCACAAGTTGGGCCCAGCCCTGGCAAGTTAGCATCTTAGTGAGACCTTGTCCAAAAATAAACTAAGAAACAAACAAGGAGGTGGGGAATGTAGCTTAGTGCAAAGGCCTGAATTCAATCTCTAGTAGTGCAAAAATAAATAAATAAATAAATAAATAAATGCAAGTATACTGTTTTAAAGGTGTACCATGATGTTTTCAGATTTAGGTGAACCTAAAGTCTAAGGTCTTTCCTTTTTATTTTTTCTTTCTATAGGATTGGGCTAGGACCCAGGACTTGCTCGTGCTAGTTAGGAGATCCACTACTGAGCTGCACTCCCAGCCCAACCTTGGTATCTTCAGTGGAGCTTGAAGTGGTGGTGGTCTAGGGGACAGAGCCACCTCTAGTGGCTGCTGCACAGCAGACCCTTGGGAAATGGTGGCTGCTCTGTGATGGCTGTGTTATATAAGCCCTGGACAAATGTAGAAGGCAGCATCTTAATCCTTTTTCTAAAATGCTCTTCCCCTTTGCCAAGCTGGGAGCAACAATTCAGTGTTCATGGATGTTCCTCTAAATGGGGACAATAAAAAAATAAAAGAAGCCCGCATGTCACAAATACATACAGCTAAGGTAAACTGAGAACCTACTACGTGCCTGGCGCTGAACCACAGATGGCAGACATGGTCCTCACCCTCATGGGACATAGGTGCTTTGAAACCAGCCAGGTGGCAACCATGGACAGCAAGACCTCCCATCAGTAGCATGGTGTGGTCTTTATCCACTTGGATAAAGACATGGAAAAAACCCAGAACAATTGCCTGGAGGCTGAGAGCTGGCCTCAGAGGGGTGGGGGGCAGCTGCATGGAGACATAGCCTGTCCTGAAGCACCTGCCCACAGGTGTCATGGGAGGGGGAGTTGGGAGGGGCCCAGAGCTTTGGCCCACAGCTGAAGAGCTGCAGGCAGAAGTGCAAAGGGGGAGGTGGTTGGTTGGGGGATGGGCAGGTGGTTGGGTGTCAGGCAAGGGGGCTGGGGCAGGACGCAGGGCCACCACCTTCCCGGAGGTGGCTGTTGAAGGAGAGGAACCAGCAGAGGGTGGCTGCCCTGGTGCAAAGGGACAGAGAGGCACCAGGGTCCCTGGGGACTGTGGGGATGAGCACAGCAAAGGTGAGGGCATAGCGCAGGTATGACAGAATCACTGCTAGGAGGGACCTTCAATGTCATTTAGTACAATCTCCCATCCCACGGAATCTTTCAGTCTTCCAGTGCCCACCTGAGGGCACCCAACTCTACTTGAACACCTCAAGGTATGGGGAGCTCACTCCCTCCTAGACAGCTTATCACACAGAGGGGTTCGGAGCCTCTAGGCCGTCTGGTTCTCCGACCTTGGCAGTGAGGCGCAGGCCGGCCGTCTTCAGTGGCACCTTGTTGGGGGCTGCGGCGCACATCGGCCTGCGCTGCTGTCCCCAGCCCCAGTGCTGAGGCGGGCCGAGTGCAGTGGGCTCTGGCGGAGGTCGGGAGAACTGCAGGGCGAAGGCCGCCGGGGGCTTCAAGGGCTGCAGGGGGAGGCACTTGACACCGGCCCGGGAGAGGAGGGGCCGCTGTCCCTACAACCAGTGCTGGATGCGGGGACCCAGCGCAGAAGCTGCGCCAGGTAGTGGGGCGTCCCTGGGGGTAGGCTGCAGCAAGGCCCGGGGCTGGCTCCCTGCCGAGGGGCTCGGAGTGGCCGGGAGTGCGACCGAGGCAGGGTGCCCGGGCCTGGCGCACGGTGGGGCACCGCAGAATCCGGTCCTCAGCTGCCGGTGCACGGGGACCCCCAGCCGACCGCGGAGGGCCCCCAGTCGGGCGAGGGCGCTAGGACCGGACGCGCGCCAGGCCGCTCCCGCCGCGGCGCCCCGGGCCCCCAGCCGGCACTGCCTCCCGGGCCGGCTCCGCATCGCCGGGGCCGGGGCCAGCGCGGCCGCGGGGGGCGAGCGGCGGGCGGAGGCCTGGGCCCGCGAGCGGCCGGAGGGAGGGAAGGAGGAAGGCGGAGAGAAGGGGTGGGAGGGGGGCACCCGGGCGGAGGAGGCGGAGAGAGGGAGCGCGACAGCGAGCGGAGGGAGGGAGCGAGCAGCGAGGCAGGCGGGCGGCCGGGCGGGAGGAGGCGCGCGGGCGGCGGCGGCGGCGAAAGCAGAGGACGAGCCGGGACGCGGCGCCGCGGCACCAGGGCGCGCAGCCGGGCCGGCGCGACCCGACCGGCCACACGGTAATGAGCGCCGCCGCCGGCGGTCCGGAGGCCGGCCCGGGGCGGACGGGAGCAGGGAGGCGGCGTGGGCGCCGCGGCGGCGGTGCCCGGCTCGGGCGCGCTCTGCACCCCTGGAACTCGGCGCCCCGAGCCCGCGGGCCGGGACTGCGGAGAGCACGGCCGGGCGGCGCGCCGGCCCGAGGGTTTGTTTATGTCCCCTCGGGCTCGGCAGGCGCCCCCTCCCGTCCTGCCCGCCCCGGGCGCAGACCCTTTTCCCCGCCCGCGCTCGGCTCGGGGCTCAAGTTCAAGTCTATACAATGCTGCGGGGCCCCCCGCCGCCCGCCGCGGCCGCAGTGCCCGGCTCAGCGCTGCCGCAGGGGCCCAGCCCGGCCGCCCTGCCTTCCGGACTCTGCTCCCGCCTCCGGGCTCTGCCTGCGGCCCGCAGCCAGGGCGCGGGGCGGGCGCAGACCCCGACCCGGAACCCTCGGCCCCGCCGCGGCTCGGGGAACTGGGAGGGGGCGGGGGCCGGGCCCCGCGCAGGCTCCGCGGCGGCGGCAGAAAATGGCAGCCTGGCACGACCCGGCCCCCCGCCCCTCCCCCCGGCTCCCGGCCCTCCTCGGTCCGGCGGGGCGGGGTACCCGGGAGGCCCCCGAAGGCGGGCCGAGGGGTGATCCGGGGGCCGGGCCCGGGAGCGCTGCGTAGCGATCCTCCTCCGGCCACCTGTGGCTGGGGGTGCGGGGCGCCAGCGGATCTGGGAGGGGCGGCGGGTGGGGAGAGTGCCCACTTGGGGGGCACACCTTCCCGCGGAGGGCCGGGCAGTGAGTCGGGAGGGGGGCGTCGTGGCTGGCTCCTCCCTGCCCCCGCTGCGGGCCGTGGGAGCCGCGGCGGTGGTGGTGGCGGCGCCGCAGTGTGGGGGCGGGGTGGGGCGGGGGCGGGCGAAGATCCCGGGCCGCGGGGGCCGGAAAACGCGAGGGTGGGAGCAGCGGGCTGGGAACGGCGCGGGTGGGGACGCTGGGGTCGACCCCTGCAGCCCCCCCCCCCGCGCACACTCACGCACGCGGACACACGCACACGCACCCCCGCCGGGCCGGTGCAGACGTGTCCTTGAAAGCTTCGCATCTGCACAGTGAAGGACGAGGCCGCGCTGAGGCTGCGGATCAGGGTCTACGGCCCCATGTCCCCGAGCCCCAGGAGACCCCGAGCTTCGGAGCCGCAGGCGGCCGCGGTCCGTGTCCCGCCCTCACCCTGGCTCCCCACCCGGGGCCGACCTAGCCTCCCTCCCCTTCGGCGCGGACCGAGCTGGCTGGCGTCCAGGGTCCGCCCCCAGCCCCTCTTCGCTGGGGCCCTCGGGCCTCGAGCTGCCAAACTGTGTTTTGCTTTCCTGGAGCCTGCCTTCTTGGGGGAACCCTCTCCCTTTCCTCCCCCTCTCTGCTGGTTTCCCCTTTTCTGCATCTCCTCCGTCCTTCCCCTCTCTGTGCTGCAGGGCAAGCTAAGTAGGTGTTGGCACCCTGGTGGGAAAGAGGGGCCACTGGTTCTTAGGGACTCCCTCCCCGGGCTCCCCAAGGGAGCCCCTTGTGGCTGCACCTTGACCCAAGATGGCGTTCTGCACCCAGCTGGGCCGCTCGGGCCTGCGTTAGGCCGGGGAGGAAGGGCTGGAGCTGGAGCCACACAAGTGCCCCTTCTCAAACTGGCAGCCATAGGAGCTTTCAGCGAAGCACCCTCTGCCCTGTGACCCCGCATGCCCCTCACTGCCGTGCCCAGAGGCTGCCATCAGCATCCCTGGGGACAGTTCAGTCTTCATGTTTCAACCCGAGCTGCCAACAGCTGAGATGCCTCCTGGGCGGGCAGGCCCTGCGGAGGGATCCTGGGATCAGGTGCTGCTCCTGTGTGCCTCCTCCCGCCCAGGCAGATGTGACAGCTGCAGCGTGTGGAACAGTTCTCCTAGCAGTTGCTAGGTGTTAGAGCTGGCCTGTGGGAGCTGGGGCGTCCCGCTGTCAGGCAGAGGCTCTTTCGGCTGATGGTTCTGCTGGCAAGGCTGCGTCTACATAGTTTTGGAGACCCTTGTCTTAGCGAGTTGGGCTGCGCGAGTTTCTCTTCTTGGCTTTCTGGGCCAAGATGGCTCCTGCTGCTAGGTTCCACAGAGGCCCTGGTGGGGCAGTCTACAGGCAACTCCGAAAGTGTGTGCATGTGTCTGCTTGCGCTGTGACCAGTCTGGGAGCCCCAGGCCAAGTTGTGCATCAGGTCTGGCACCTGCCTGCCTACCTCCCCAACAGGAACCATTCTCTAGTGTCACCTCCAGCTTCTGCTTGGGCTCCTTGGGTGCTTCAGCCTTCAATTCAGACCATCCAAGGCTTCCCTTATCATCACACCCAAGTTTGAGTGACTTTAGTGGGTTCTTGATCCTAGGGAAGGTAAATTCATTCTAGACCCGTGGAACGACCTGTCCCCAGAATGAGGGCTGCCCTCCCAGGGCTTGAGGAACCTAGGAGAGGCAGCCAGTGACCATCTGTCAGGGTGTCTCCCGACAGGATTCCTCTGTGGGGTGGGGGTTGGCCTGAAATTTGGAGGCCCATTCCAACTTTGAAAATTCTATGGCTCTGATTGTCGGTGGTGGAATTTCAGATCCAGAAGGGGGAAGGGTGGCCTGTTACCACAGCAGTAATCAGGGAAGGCTTCCTGGGAGAGATGTTAGGAGAAAGAGCAGGATCTCACAGGGCAGCCCTGGGAAGGAGGGTAGTGTGAGGCTGGGGACCCTGCAGGAGACAGATCTTGCACCCCTTGACTGCAGCGAGTGGAAAGTGCAGCTTCCATGAAGTCTTCTCATTTGTGCCTTGTATGTTTATGTGGAAATCCATGTCCATGGATAATTTCTGAGTTTCCTGAGTCTGTGTTACTGTCAGCCTCTCAAACCCTTATGGATTCTTTACTGTCACCTTCATTCTGCTCTCTGTTATTGGTTCTCTTGAAAAGCAAGCCAGGAAGACAGGACAAGCCAGGATACTGTTGCTTATCCAGTGGCTATGGGCAGGCAGAAGTGGAGCCAGGTCTGTACTCTGGGGGAGCAGGGCTGCCCCACACCATAGCTCTATCCTGGGTGCTGCTGTGGATTCAGCTTCCCTATCTGTTTGAAAAGGCATCTGGCCTTGGCAATGACCTCTGAGTCCCTTTCATCATGCAGTGGGTGTCTGCTGATTGCTGGGCAGGTGTGCGGCCAGCAGTCTTCTGCCTGCTGAGGCCCATTGCCCACTTCGAGGCCAGTTCCTCAGGCTTACTTCTCCTCCTTAGAACCATGTTTTTTGCCCGCTCCCTGAAGGCTCCTGGTTTGGGCAGTTAGGCAGAAAGGGGAATCTTATGCAGCCTTGCTGCCTTTCTAATGGGAGGATTCAAAACAGACCCTACCTCCTCATCCCCTATGCTTTAGCATAGGCTTCATGCCTTAAGACTTTAGGTGAAAGAACATTAAGCCCTGGGAGAACTTGGAGCTGGGTTAGGGGATTGGGGTTTGCTGATGCTACCTAGAACCTGAGGCAGATGGGCCACTTGTATGCTGTTACATGCTGCTGTCCCTCACACTTACGCTGGCTGTAGCTTACTGGCTTGGACTGCCCTGTCCACTGCCCCTGAGAGTTGAGTTTGTGGCCTCTGGGAGTTGAGACCAGAGTGCAGGCCTCAGGAATTGCTTCCACTTGCATTTTTGTATTTATTAGATATTGGAGGGCATTAACCTGCCTGTGGAGATGGATTTTCTTCTTTATATCCCAGGGGCTTTGGTGCCCCTGAGTGGGCTCTGTAAGAGTAAACTGATGGTGCCAGCTTCTTTTTCATGTGAGAGCTTGTTTGCGGTCATTTGTCTTTTTGACTGTAGTCTTTCCCTTAAAGTCATGACCAAACTGGAGCTCCGTAAAGTGTTACAGTTGGCATGTGTGACCATGTTGCCTCTGCTTGGCTAAAGCGTGGGACTGAGACTGGGTTCAGTGCAAGGGTGTCTGTGCATATTTCTGTGCACGTGGTGTGCAGCTGCATGTGGACACCTAGGACTTGCTGCGACATGAGCCAATTGGAGGCAGCATAAGTAAACAAGGAGTCCAAAGGGACTGCATCTTGACAATGCCTGAGTTCAGGATCTTAAAAACTATATCATTTCTCTGAGTCTCACTTGTGGCATGGGAGAGAGCCTGGCTGTGAGGATGAGATGAGGCAATGTGGGCACTGATGGCCGGAAGGGCCCTGGGAAGTCTTGCTATCTTCCTGCCTCTTTTGCAAAATCTTGGTCAGATGAAGAAAGTGCTGACTGACTGTGATTGAAACTCTTCAGCTCAGAGAGGCTTCTCGGGGCCACTTAGCAATCTGTTCCTTAGTCTAATAAATGGCATTGTCAACAGGTGGTTGTGCATCCACCTTCACTCCCACACACTAGCACCAGCTTGTTTTGACTCTGCCCCAAGTGCAGGACATTTCCCTACCATATTTACTTCCATTTGTTGGAGATTGCTGAGCACTTCCTGTGGACAAGTGTCCTGTGCTGGTATCGAGGGAACACTAAAACTAATAACTGCAAAGTGAGAGCTCTGGGAGGAGACAAAGTCTGCTAACTGAGGGGACCTGGAAGGCTTGAAAGAGGGGACACCTCAGAAGGACCTCAGAACTCAGAAGCTGAACGAGGGAAGGGCATCATGTGGGGCAGCTTAGGGTGGGAGTGAGGCCCCTGGGGAAGTGCACTGGATCCTGGCCCTGGAGCCAGGCCAGCCTCTGCCTGGGTTTGAGGAGAAGTTCCCTAGTGGGCCTGCCTGTGGGAGTGGTGGGGCACCATAGGAGTGTGCAGAGAGGCAGAGGGAAGGAGCAGAATGGGCTAGCTGAGCCAGGTGGAGGATATGCTTCTTTATATCCCATAGGTCAGCTTAGGAACACAAGCTTGGAGGGCAAGGAGCAAGGTTTGAATTACACAGCCCCAGGGGCTTGTCGTTAGAAGGGTAAGGTCTGATATCCATGCCAGTATTGGCAGTTACAGTGTGGGTGGGAGTGGGGTTCTTTTTCATGGTCTCACAGAGGTCTCCTGTACGCTGTTGCCCACCCTGTGGGCTGAGACACACTAACATCTAGAACATTCCTGCTGAGGATGAGAGGGAAAGTGGGGGTGTAGCATCAAGTTCCTTCCTCTGCAGCCTGATTCCACCCTGCCTTCCCTCCTTACTGGGGGGGGGGGGTACTGAGCCACCAGCTCAGTAAGGAGGTTACCCAGGCAGGCAGCCAGCAACCCCAGGTATGGGTACAGGTGCCTGGTGGCCTTGAGCAAGGATGGCTGGGGACGGGGTGCACCAGAACACAGCCCCCTTGCTGATCACTGCTGGCCACCAGCCTGTTTACAGGGCAGATGCGAGCAGGAGGTGGGGACAGCTGGGGCTTTCCTAACTGAAGCTAAGCAAAGACTGGGTTGTTTTTAGCAGCAGCACCAACTCTGCAGTGCCCACTGTCATCCTGCTGTGGTCCTCCTTGACCCCTAAGGCTTCCAGGGTTATTTAGGTATGTGACCAGATTCCTAATTTCTCTTCCTGCGGTCATTCCTATTGATCCTGCCTGGTTCTGTTTCAAATGTCAAGGTCATTTTTAATTCTGAGTCCGTCATTAGCTTCCCCATCTGGCAGGGGGTCAACAGAGGACCCTCTTTTACAACCACTGACTGGGGAGCTGGGGCTTAAACGAATCTCCTGACTCGTAGTCTAGTGCCCTTCTTGCTGTGAGTAAATTCCAGACCTAATAGATCAACTAGATCACAGGGCTCCAGTGATCCTTTAAAATGCTAAAAGATACTTAGAGCCGAGAGAGTGTGGTACTGAGGTGATAGATCAGTGGTTACTGAGCTCTTGGTTGGGTATGGGCCAAAGCACCTTGGGCGGCTGTGGCTGTGGAATGAGCTCCCCTGATTCCCCAGGGGACCTTGGCAGTGAAGGCCAGGGTGCTCGACCCACCCTGCCAGGCCAGGGAGAGCTTCCAGCAGCCAGCAACCAGAACCTTCCACAGGAGGCTTCCTGGTTGGAAGGGTCCAGTGTGATTAATTACATAATTTCTGAAAGGATAAATATTTTGTAGGTAAAGTAGAATGTAAGTAGAGGTAGTAAGGGTATTTATTCTTAAATATCCATGAGTTGTTGGGTTACCCAAAAAAACAACCTATATAGTGTAATCTCATTTTGTAAAATTCCTTTAAAATATATCCAACTATTCACATTTATGATCTAGTACATGTGTAAAAGAAGTCCTGGAAGGATATATACCAGCCTATCTCGCCAAAGGTTTTTGCCTTATTTTGTGCATTTCTGTATTCTTTGGGAAAATGTAAATGAGTGTTTCTTAAGGACAAAAAAACAAACCTTTTTAAAAGGTGGTAAAGACAGATTTTATTCAGAACTTTTGCTTTGCAGAAATAGAGACCTCAGTGTAGAGCCAGGTGCACTCTGAACACCCTGGAGCAGTGGGAAATTCTAGTTAGAGAACAGAGGTGGTTTCTTCTGTAGAAGAAAAGTTACTAAGAGGAAACAGCAGTTAGTGGGGATTCTGGCAAAACAGACCTAATAGGATCAGGAATGAGGAGTTTGGTGAGCCATTGAGAGTGATTAGAAAGCAAGGGGAAAGACACATCTTTTGAAAGGCTGTAGATAAGAATAATAATAAAAAAAATTACGTGTTGCCCCATGGTTGAGGAATGGACTATTTTCTTTTAAATAATGGATATGAAACTGTCATAGAGACCTCTGTGCAGGGACGGTCTGCTCTTTTCTGAATAGTGTGCAAGGTGAAAGGCTTGGCCCAGCAGGGACTGGTGAGAGCAGTGAGTAGGCACTGTCTGCACCCTGGCGCTGCAGAGGGAGTGGGCAGAGGGTTACAGGATGGTGACTGGAAATTCAGTTCTGACCCAGACCTGGAAAACCATTGAAGATCTTCCTGAGAGACAGCAGCTTTGCAGACCCCAGTGCTTCCTCAGGAGCTGGACAGCCCTAGCCTGGCCCAGGGATGAGGCACAGGTGCCCTGCAGCAGCACAGTGAAAACACCTGGGGACACCACACCCCAGGTGAACAGTGGGGCTTTAGGGAGATCCTGCTAACTGGGGCGTTCGTGTTGTGTGCGGGCTCAGGTTGTGTCCATCTTTCATCTAGGAGCTCCTGTGCAGGCGGCAGCAGCCCAGAAATTCCTCTGCCTACAGTCACCTTGCTAGCCCAGGGGACCTGGGGCCAGTTGCTTGGCAACAGCACCCATTCCCTTCCGCAGTTCCTCCTCCCCCATGCTTGGAGCTCCATTCCCTTTCGAAGCTGCCTCTGTTGAACAGGACATCAGTGCATCTTTGCTCTTACTCCCACCCCCAGAATAAGGTAGCAAGAGGAACAGAGGGACCCTGCAAGGAGGCAAGCACAGGGATCACCCTCTGCAGACTAGCTCCTCGCTTCCAGGCTAGTAGTGACAGACGTCCAGGGCAAAGAGGGGACTGACAAACCAGGCAGACCTCCCATGCTAGGGATTAGCACATTAGCCCTGCCTGGCCTTGGTTGCTAAAAGCCCTAAATGGCTGTGAGAGACAGGATTTCCCAATAAATCAGACCTGAGAAGGGGCCCTCACCTTATAGGTATTGCCTGAGAGATGACGTAGCTTGCTGAAACAAGTTTGGTAGGATAGGTGCTTGGGACTATGCATCCCTTTTCCTTGAGTAGGGATCACTCTACAGGCAAAGGGTGAGGACAGCCCTGCTGAAGGCCCTGTTGCACTGTCAGACCCTGCACAAGTGACTTGTCCTCACTCTTCCTAGAGTGAAGGGAGGAGGCAGTCAAGTTAAGAATGACTCCAAGCCCACTATAGACTTGGGCTGTGGATGGCAGTGGAGTAGCAGGGACAGAGAAAGATGTCTTGAGCTCTAGCTTTTGCTGTCTGACCCAGGTCCCTTTCCCCTGTTTCAGGAAAGAGTTTGGCCTTTCTGGGTCTGTTTCTTCCTCTGCAAAGCCAAGATTTGGCAATAAAGAAACTCCTATTCCCTTGGGCCCTCTGGTCTCTTCAGGGCCAGATAGGCAGTGGCCTCTCCTCTGGGTTCTGGGCCACTGGCAGGATTGGCTGCTGCATGGCCTGGAGGCATGGGAGGGTGTAGGCCGCAGCAGGCCTGGCATGCAGCAGTGGCTCCTGATGGTTTTATTACCAGCAACAGTGTGATGCCTGTTGCTATGCACTCACTGGCCTGAGGTTCTGTCTGGTGGAGGCCTGGGGTCCTGCCTGTTCCTGAAGGCTCAGCTGGAGAACCCAATAGAGCAGGTCAGTTAGTTGCCAGTGAGTTTTCTTGTGCTCATCCTCCCAGCAGCGTGGCATCTTGAGGGTCAGGCTCTAAGGTGGCCAGCCTGACAGCACTCAAATTTTCCTTTGCCTCAGATTCACAGATGGTATCTATCCATTCATTTATGAAAAACCTACTGGGTGCCAGCCTGGCTACACAGATGAGATCCAGGATTTTGGCAGCTTAGGTATGAGGCTGGAGAAGGTGGACACAGTATAGACAGCTAGAAAGAGCTGGCTAGGGTCCCTTGGGGCATTACCAGCGCCTGGAGAAATGAACCTGATTCTGAAGGCCGAGCTGAGTGAAACGCAGGAAGCAGTTAGCCAGTGGGGAAGGGCACATTCTGGCCCATGTGGCTAGAGGCAGGGAATGCTGGGATAGGAGGTCAAAGGGCCAGGTTGGGCCAGGCCCTGGAAAGCTGGGATGTTATCCATAGCTGGGTGTTGGGGACTATTCTCATATGTGAGAAAGATCATTTTGGGACAGCCAAGAGGAGAAATGGGACAGGTGAGGTTGGTGGCAGGGAGCCTGGTGAATATAGAAGGCCAGTGCCAAAGTGCAGGGGTGGCAGGAGGTCGGCATGCTTTGCATAGCTCTCAGAAAGAGCAGGAAGGCTATGTGCAGAAGAGAGTGAGGGCCAGCCCTGCTGACCTCTTGTTTCTGGTAGGCCAGCTGTGTGGAGGGGACCCTAGCAGGCTTCCCTGGGAGGCAGGCTTGGAGTTGGGACTGGAGATGGTAGGATTTCCTTAGGGAGGCCAGGGCCAGGGCCAGGCTTGGAGAGGGAGGCAAGAGCTTGAGTTATAGGGCCTGGAAGAGAAGAGCAGGGGCCTTTGGCTCCGTGGCGGGGTGGGCTACCCTGCAGAGATGCTGGAGAGAGGTAGCTCAGATCACATCATTGGGCTTCTACTCCAGTCATTTCCCCAAAAGGTAAGCAGTGAGCCCCAGAGCTTGTCCCTCCACCGCCTGGCTGCATGGCACGGCTCAGTATCATTGTTTTCTGAGAACTGTCTGGACTGGATGTGGGGCTCTGGGCCTCTGGCTACTCTCCAGTCAGCGGCAGGTCTGGCTAGAGAGGAGAGGGCAAGCTAGGGACCACATTTTTGGTAAACAACAACAATAAAATACAGAACCTATTTTTCTCGAGTAGAAATGAGTCACGTGTCCCAGGAATCTAATCTGACCGGCATTTCCAAAGACTTTGTAGAAAACTGGTGTGAGCCCTGTCAGCATTACTGAGTACCAACAGCGGCAGGGGGCGGCATGCCATGTGATCAAGGCCGCCAGACTTGGGAAGAAGGTGGTTTCCTCAGCTTTGTTACCTGCTAGCTGTGAAACCTTGGGCAGACCGCTTGGCTACTCTTAGCTTCAGTGTTGCCATCTGCAGAGTGGACATAACTGCATTTATAAGTTTGTATTTGATTTTGATTTGTTTGTTTGCCTTGAACATTGCATCTTGCACTAAACCTGGATATTTTTATTTTACTCATCTTTTAAAAGAATCCTTATCCAGCTGGCTTCACAGGTGTTTGAAGATTCAAATTCAACCATGTATTCTCCCTGTTTGGCACAGACAAGATGCATCCCCACATGCCCACTCACCCCTCTTTTTTATTTACCGAGCTTCCTCGGGTGCTTTCCCTCCCAAAGGGCTTGTTCCCTCTTATCCCCCAGGCATTGTGATCTCCCTGTTCTTATGACTTGCTTGTTCCCAATTCTTTTCCCTCACCCTGGGACACCTGAGTATGTTTGAAGAGTGCAGAGAATGGGAATTGGAGGTTCATTCCTTTTTCTTTTTAATAATGTGGAGGCATGGTCTGTGTGCAGCAGGTGTGTGATGAGAGCAGAGGACAAGAGGACCAAGGAGGACAAACGCAGCCTAGCCAGGGCAGCTGGCACTTTGCCTTGTAGCTGACAGTGTGCTGGGGGCCAGGGAGCCAAGCTTGGGGGGCACTTGGCCAGGACCTACGTGCAAAGGGGGGTGCCCTACTTGCAGAGCCAGACTTTGGGAGACAGAGGAGAGCTGCTCTTCCATGAGGCATACACTTGGTGACTGCTTCGCTATGTTGTGACCTTGGCCATGCATGCCTACAGGGAAACTTTTGAAGTCTCCTTGCATTTTGGGGGACCCTGGGGGAAGATAGATTCTCCATGGGCTCCAGGGCTGGTGAGGCTGGCCTGGCAGGCGTCAGGCCATCTCCAGCCAGAGAGAGGACTGGGTGGGGACTGCCACTGAACCAAATGTGGGACCCATGTTTCTCTACTGTGGCCAGACCCAAGCAAGGATGTCGGCCAAGGCCCAGTCCTTTGGAAGCCAGGCCCACATGAACTCAGGGTGTGGCGGTGTAATCAAGTGAAATGTACAGCGTAATTAATCCAGCATAGCCTTAATGATATGCATAATTGTGCTGCATGGTAATTAGGTGTAAATGGTAAGCAGTTCACATAAAGGTTTTTGTAATTGGTATTAATTTTGCGGAGGCAAACCAAGCTTATGTGGTTTTTCTCTTCTTGCTAGGTTAGTTTTCTGGTACAGGCAGTTCCCAGCTTGTGGAGGAATTCTATTTCAAATGTTTGTTTATAGGGCAATGTTTTGTATTTTCTCTCAAATCAATGTTATGAGGTTCCCAAGCTGCTTTCCAAATGCCTCTCTGGCCCATACAGTAGGTGAAATGTGTCTTTGTGAGCCCTGGGCCTGAAGCTCCAGGCGGCTCAGTGCCCAGGTTGCTTGCGCTCTGTGCATGCATGTGTGATGCTGTGTGTGTGCATGCACATGTTTGTGCTCATGTATCTGTGTATTTATGTGCTCATCTGTGTGTGTGTGTGTGTATGTGTGTGACAAACTGGGTACGTCTCTGCATGTGTGTGCACCATCTGTGTGTGTACAACTGTTTGTGTCTGTGTTTGTATGTTTATCTCTGCATGTATGTGCTCATCTCTCTGTGTCTCTGTGTACTGCATCTGTGTCCCCCTGTGCCTCATGTGTGTTCATCCTTGTGCATGTCTGTGTGCTGCATCTGGGTCTGTTTGTATCTTTGTGTGTACACCTGTGTGTTCATCCTTGTGCGTGTCTGTGTGCTGCATCTGGGTCTGTTTGTATCTTTGTGTGTACATCTGTGTGTTCATTTGTAAGGGTGTCTGTATGCATCTGTGTGTTTCTGTGTCTGCGTGTGCATCTGTGTCTGTGTTTGCATCTGTGTCTGTGAGCTGGCATCTCTGTTTGGCTCTGTGGGTGTCTATGTCTGTTTGTCTATCTCTTTCCATGCACCTATGCCTGGACGTCTGTGTGTGTCTGTTCATAACCACTGCGAGAGACACCCAATGTCACAGTAGCCAGTGGAAAGTCATGACTGTGGTTCAGGCTACAGATACCATTCAAGGAGTATATGCTAGCTGCTCTTGGATGGGGTCTTGTCTCTTTTTGAGACAGGGTCTCACTGTGCAGTTCAGGCTGGCCTTAAGCTCACTTTGTAGCTCAGGCTGGTCTCATCTCACAACAATCCTCCTGCCTCACTTGGATGGGGTCTTAAGCCAGAGTCTACAGTTTCCAAAGAACCTGTTACTGGTCTTTCATCCTGAACCATATAATATTTTTTAAAACGAACATTTATTGTCTACCATGTGCCATATGCACTCAAATTTTTCATAGTCTAAAATAGGCTTATGAGGAAGGGAGTCTCATTCACCCCATTTTACAGAGTAGGAAACAGGCCTACCACTCTGAGGTGTGAAGTAAGAGCTAGAGCCAGGGTGTGAAATGAGGGCTAGTTGAGTCACCTGAGGTTGAAGGGTAGGTGAGCTATAGCACACTGCTGGGGGAGTGACTAGTAGTTCTGGGACCTACTGTGCAGAGCCCTGGAGCTCTTCCTCCTTGCCTTGATGCCCTCCATAGGTGGCTTGCTTTGGGCCAGTAGTAGCAGAAGGCAAGGAGAAAGCAGGCAGGGCCCCATGGCGAGGGCAGAGGGCAGAAGCTCCTTTCTGTCCAGCGGGTAGTGAAGGAGACTGAGCTCATCAGCAAGTCCCAGGCCCTGCAGGCTCCTAGTTTTGACATGGGAGAGTCAACTGGGTGGTCTGTGTCATTTGGTTTGAAAGGGTGACTTATTGGGGTGGGAGAACATGTCCATGGAGTCCGTGAGACAGGCTGGTCACCTGCAAGCCAGGGTCTCAGACTACAAGGCCTGGAGTGTTGCACAACCAGCCCCCTTCTGTTTTCTGTAGCTGACTGGCATCTTGTGACCTTCGAGGCCTCCTCACCTTGCCATCCAGGGGCAGGATGGCCCGCACACCTGAGCAGACATCATTTCTGGCCTGGAGACAGTGGACAGGAGCCTCAGAGCTTCTTACAGCCTTTCCATTGGTGCAGTGCCTTAGGGACTCCACCAAGTGACCCCTAGAATGGGGGCTGTGGGGGATCACTCTAGGCACCGCAGCACTGTGCTAGGGATGTTGCAGCTGCCTGGGAGTGACTTCACACAGTCCTCTCTGCCTCAAGGGTCACCCGGAGCTAGGAGGGGTGGGACAGGCTGAGGATGTGGCAGGAAAGCCCAAGACATGAGCTCTGACCTGTCTGGGGAAACAGCCACATCCATGTAAGTGTTGAATAACCACCCACAGAAACTGACTGACTAAAGACCCTGAGTGGGCGGTCAAGAGAGATGTCAGACTGAGGGGCAGGGAGGAGGGGGCTGGAGGAGCTCCGGGTGAGCGTTCCTTTTAGAGGACAGAGTGGTGTGAGCAGAAGCAGCATGGGAACGGGGTGGCAGCCAGCGGTGATGACTGCTCCTAGAATGAAGGGGTCAGCTGGGGGAGTAGGCCAGAGTGGGAGGTCAGTCTATAGCCAGCCACTAGAGTGTGAGACCAGAACAGAGTTTAGATTTTCCAGTGTGTGAAAAATCACTGACATCACAAAGTTTAGATAGAAAGACAGATAGATTAGCTTTATTAAGATATAATCCGGGACAGGGAGATGGCTCAGTGGAATAAGCGCTTCCCTGGCAAGCACAAGAGCCTGAGTTCAATCTCCAGTTCTGCCAAAAAAAGAAAAGATATAATTCACATGGGATGAGTATATAGCTTAGTGGAATAAGTGCTTGCGTGGCAAGCACAAGGTCCTGAGTTTAATTCCTGGCACGATAAAAATATAATAAATAAAAATAAATAAATGGCATTTTTTTAAAAGATATAATTCACAATGGGACTAGAGAGATAGCTCAGTGGTTTAAGTGGCAGGCTCAAGGTCCTGAGTTCAATCCCTGGCACCAAAAAAAAGAAGAAAAAGGTACAATTCACAGGGCTGGGGATGCAGTTCAGCAGCATAGTGCCTGCCTAAAAAGTACAAGGACCTGAGTTTGATTCCTATCACCAAAAAAACAAAAAAAAAGAAGAAGAAGAAGATGGAATTCACAGTCCATTCAGTCATTTAGGTGCACAGTTGTACAATTTGATGGTGTATAGTACATTCACATAGTTGTGCAAGCAAGACCACATCAGTTTTAGTCTCACATCAGGTTTCGGTTGAGGAGGCTATATATGGGTAATCTCTGCTGAGAAGCTGGAATGAAGGTACAGATGTCAGAGGAGGGAGGCCCACCACTGGATAACCACTAAGGTCCTTGCAGCAGTGGTACAAAGGCCTGGAGGGAATTGGGGGAATGAGAGATGCTTGAGGATCAGGTGTCTACTGGACATGGAATCTGAGGGGGCGAGTGGGACCCGAGTCCTCCCTAGGGTTTAGGTAGCTGAGGGGTAGGGAGTGCCACTTCTTTTTGTTGGCTTGTTTCTGTTTGGTTGATTTGTTTTGTTTTTTTTTGAGAAAAGGTCTTGTTATATAGTTCAGGCTGCCCCGAATTAACTGCAGCCCAGGTTGGCCTTGAACTCGTGGCGGTCCTCTGGCCTCCTTGCTCCTGAGTGCTGGGATTCAGGCATGTGTCACATGTCCTGCTGCCACTTCTATCTTGAGAGTGAAGCTAGAAAATAATTATCTCCATAGGAAGCATGAGGTACCTAGAAACCATAGTTCTAGAAGGGGAAGATTTTAGGTGACTAAATGTTATTCAGCAGGGATATAAAAAATAAATAAAATTGGAGTTCCTAAAGAAAGTGGCCTGCATTTTTTTTTTTTTTTTTTTGGTGGAACTGGGGATTGAACTCAGGCCCTTGCTCTTGCCAGGGAAGTGCTTATTCTGCTGAGCCATCTTCCTGGCCCAAGGCTTGCATTTTTTTAAGCTCAGATATTTTATAAGAGGAAGCTTTAGTGGAAAGCTGGAGACAGAGGCTAATCCTTTGGAATAATCCCTAGTCAACAGTGAGAGCAAAACTCCCAGTCAGCCCTGGACACAAAGTTGCAGAGTCCAAGGGTGGGGAAGCCAGGACCATGAAGCCCAATGGAGGCACGAGGGCCACAGAATGCCAGAAAGCCTCTAGCCTATGAGCTTTCAAAAGCCGAGGACTCGTGTTCCCTCTAGGGCCCAGACCAGAAGCAGCGCTCAGGACATGGTTGTTGAGTGAGTGCTTGAAGCAGGGAGTGATGAGCTGGCAGTGCCACTTACTGAGCTCAAGGACCATGAGGATGGAAAGGGGCCTGTGTCAAGGTTCGTTGAGGAGAGAAAAACCACATGGTGTTTTGAACAAGGAGCATTTAACAAAAAGAATTATTAACTCTAACAGTACAGTAGAATAATGAGGGCTTGGCTAGTAAAAAAGGACTCCAAAGCATAAAGAAATGGCAGATAGGACAACAGTTACCACTCTTGTGGTTGCCAGAGAGTACCCAAGGAATAAGCCCCCAGGGCTGAGATCCAGACCTCAGTGGATAAGACATGGCCGTGTTCCTCGAATGACAAAGAATCTTTGTGTCATGCTGGGGAACCTGGCAGACATATACACTCTGGGGCTTACAGGAAATCCAGCCATTTGAGTCCAAGGAAAGTTGTTCACAGGGAGGTGTCTTGGTAGAGGCACACTGCTCCTAAACTCCCCAAGGGGAGCCCTTGCATATAGCTGCTGGCTGTTGGGTCCTACTAGAGCCAGGTGTTTGGGAAGCTGTCTGCATTGCAGGAGACTGGTGCTCCTACAGGAGCTGGGCACTGGGAATTCACATGCTGCAGGAAGCAGGTTCTAGAGAAGCCTGTAACAGTACAGGAGCTGGGGCCTGGGAATCTTCAACTCCTGCAAGAACCTGACCCTGTAAAGCATCCAGACTGCAGGATATGGCTGTTGGGAAGTTGTGTGCAATGTGGGAGCCCTGTAAGAGTATGTTGGTGTAGGAAGGAGACTTCCATCTTGCTTCAGTGTCTCTCCGTTGACAGGGTTTAATGTTGTGCCAGCTAGCAAAGGAAAAAAATATTTAAAGGTCTCACCTTTAAATTTTCACAGAGCATGCAGTACAGAATGAATAAATTGATAACTGACACAGTCCACCCCTTTTGTACACAGCTTTCATATGTACCCTTACACCTATCTGTATTTCTGTACAATAACAAAATAACTAGATATCTACCCATCAAGACAAAGTCATTGTTGTGAATTTTCATCTTTTTATCCAAATGAAGAATACCAGTAATTTACCATTCCCTGACTACTTCAATAAGTTGACCCTGGGGCTGGTGGCCCATACCTGTACTTGCAGCTACTTACTGTACTTGAGATGCTGAGGCAGGAGGATTGTAAGCTTGAGTTTCACTTGGGCAATTTGGTGAGATCATGCCTCAAAGTAAAATTTAAAAGAAGGCTGTGTAAATAATATACTCAGAAGTCCTGGGCTTGATCCTCCATATCACAAACAAAAAATACACAATAAAAACTTCTCCAACTCAGTCTCACTAAACATTGTATTACCTAAAGACTAAGATATAAAGTTAATGGGGCCAGGGAGATAGCTCAGTAGAATAAGTGATTTCCCTGACAAGTGCAAGGGCCTGAGTTCAATCCCCAGTTCCACCAAAAAAAAAAAAAAGTTAACTGACAACAAGTTGTTGTGAAAATGCTGGGAGGAAGGAGAAAAATGGAAGACAGTTGTAAGTATATATGCAAATAAACACATATTAAGTAAATAAAAAATATGCAAAAAAAAAAAAAAAAAAAGAAAGAAAAGAAAATATGCAAAAGTACTATAGTCCTCACTTCTGCATTTGCTCCCAAGGCCACATTTGAGGCTGTGTTTGCTGTCTGGTTCCTTCTCCCATTACCCACTCTGTATTTCCTCTGCATTCAGCCAGTCTCAGAAGACCATGCTTCACTGACTTGGGGTTAACCAAACCTTCATTCCTAAAGGATCTAAACCCTCAATCATCCTGCTTTTGCTGTTGTTAGTGTAGTTTTCCATTACCCCTTACTTTGGAGCATGGAAGCTCTAAGAAACACCTGGGAGATTCCCCAGGCTTCCAGATCTAGTCTTCTTGGCTTGTGCATCGGCATTCCATTTCTTGTAAACATGACCAGCTACTCCAAACAGTGGAGTAACTCCTTTTTCTGCTGACTAGTGGCCAAGGGGTTCAAAAATCATCCCAGACAGATGATTTACCTTCCATTGGAACTTTTTAGGGGCTCCTTGATGGAATGTTCTTTCTTTGTGCAATGTTTGCAGAGGGTTTCAGACATATAGGGCAGGGAACAAGAGCCAACCCAAAAAGAGCCAGGGAGATGGCTCAATGGAATAAGCACTTCCCTGGCAAGTGCAAGGGCCTGAGTTCAATCTCCAGTTCCGCAAAAAAAAAAAAAAAAAAAAAAAAAAGAACCAACCCAAAGAGGCTAAGGAGAGAGTTAGTGAAGAGGCCCTGTTGACAAGTGTGGCACACACTTTGAAGAAGGTTAACAGTAGGGAAACACCCAGATGTGGTGTACGAG
>PVKA01021401.1:0-38758 GCA_004027165.1 Ctenomys sociabilis | reverse complement strand
CAAATATCAATTCTTTGATATTGAATTAGAGAACATTTTAGTTTACCTTACTAATTTTTAAAAGGAGATAAAGGACATGCATGGTGGTACAAGTCTGTAATCTTAGAGGCTAAGGCAGAAGTATCACATGTTTCAGAGCTATTTGCCCATTTTCAAGCATTTATCTTCTTACACAGTTTATTAGATGATCCTATAAGCTGTTGTAATATTCAAGGTTCACATTAGTGTTTATGTTTACAGACTCAATCCCACAATTCCATCTAGGCCAAAACATAATGCTGGATCTCGATTGGTATACTTTTTTCACATCAGGTCATCTGGGTTACTTCCATTGAGAACTCTGAACCTTGGTCTCAGCATCATAATCCAGAGCCAACTTTCTGTCCCCTGACTATATTTTCTAAAATACTGTGTGACTCGAACTAACACAAGTGAGGATGGGTAGATAGCTCAGTAGAATAAGTGCTTGCCTGGCAAGCATAAAAACCTGAGTTTAATCCCTAGTTCTGCCAAAAACAAAGTGACACAGTATGCTGCTTCTCTTCCATCCAAAGAGAATTACAAATTGATGTTATCTTCATTTTTCAATCAAATGTGTGAAAAAATCATATTCAATCTGTTAAAATGCTTTGGATGGAACTGACCTTTAGGTCATCTGAAATGTCCTTAATAGTCAATGGCTTGTTTAACATAGTCATTTCACTTATTATTACAATATTATTTTTGGATTTTTGATGTTGAAGGACAACCTTTTTTATTTATTGAATTCAAAACCATTAGAATTTCTCCAAACATTGATAAAATATTTCCATGGTCATGGTACCATCACCATACACTAATTTTAACTTTTCATATATTTCTTTAGGATTTATTTTCAGTTTGAAACAAAACTCGACCTTATTGAAATGTTTATGATCCATTATTTACAACACAGTTGAAAACACCTCTCAGTCATACCTCACAACCTACTGATAACACAAAGCCATTTAAAACTCATCGCAATTACTTTTTGTTTTGAAGATCCTTCCTTTTTCCTGAGATTAAATTGAATAGCTCAAATCATTGTATTTTTTAAAATATGAATCACAGAGGGCTGGGAATAGAGCTCAGCATCTTAAGCATCTTTCTGGCAAGGACGAGCTCCCAAGTTTGATCCCCGGCAAGGTGCTTTAATTTGAATCACGGGCAAATGGACAAGTCCAGTGTGGCTCTTCTTAGCTCCTCAAGAATGAGTTAGCTGGAATTCAAAGTAAGGAAAAAATGCAAAATAGCCTTTGCCCAAAGACACTTTTAGTTCAGTTTGCTAGACTTTATATTCAGTGATTAGTCCATTTTGTCTAGATTTTCAAGTTTATGGAAATATAAATGTTTTACTTAGGCTGCAATGACTATATGAATTCCACTAGTATCTGTTGCTGTTTTCCCTATGATTTTATTTATTTGGGTCTCCTTCTCTCCTATTTTGGATAGTTTGGCTATTACTTTATTAATCATATATATATATATATATATATATATATATATATATATATATATATATATATATATAGCACAGCCTGATGAGTGTGTGGGAGAGCTTTGGCTCTCCCTGGGAATCCTTGAGCCAGGGGCACAACAGAGGGGAACCACAGACTCACAACTGGGCCAGAAGGACTGCAGCAAAAAGGAGCTGAACACAATAAAACTAGATTCAGGCCAGGAATAAGTGGATAATCTCAAACATAATGGATCAGCCCTCGAATTTTGCCCTAAAGTTGTAACTGCAGCAAAGCTATACACCAAAGGTCAGAGACCAGTGCTATACAAAATGACAAAGACAAGGAGCAAAATGCAATCACAGGCCTCGAGCCCACCAAAGATAAATGCAGAGGACACTAGCTCAGCTGAAACGAATGAATTAACAGAGTAAAAAGCAAAGAAACAACAACATAATGGTAAAGAGGAAATCAGACCAGAATTAACACTTGAAAAAAAAAAAAGAAATTTTTGAAACCATAGCATCTGAAGTAATGTATCAAATCCAGAAATAAATGGGGGAAACACAATGAAAAACCAGAACAAGTGCAGAGAACACTGTTAGGGCTGAAAAATATGAATTAAAAACGTTGCAAGCAAAGAAATAATAGCAGAAAGATAAAGAGGAACTCAGACCAGAAATAATTTCTGAAATAAAAAAATTCTTTGAAATCATAGCATCTGAAGGAGAGAATCAATTCTGGAAATACATGGAGGAAACCCATTTTGGAAGAAACTCTGCAGTAAAAGAATTAATAGCTACCTCTAAAGAAGACATGGATTTAAAAAAAAAAGGAGATTAGAAATATGATGAATTCCTTGGATGCACAATACAGGAAACAAATAGATAGCATGAAGCAGAGTCAAAGAGTTATATAAGAATTTAAAATCTCAATCACAAGTCTACAAAACCATCTGAGTGAAAGCGAAGACAGAGTTTCAGGTCTTGAAGACACTGGTGGAACTAATGAAAAAGTGAGAAACTATCTCACTTGTATTTTTCAAATACAACGAGGATGCAGGAAAAAATAATCCATCACCTGCAGAATGATAAGGAGATGAACAATGTGAGATTAATAGACATCAATGACAAAGAAGGAGTCAATACAAATGACATAAAAAGAATATGGGCAGAAGTAATAGCAGTAAACTTCCCAAATATGAGGAAACAATCTAACATTCAGATAACTGAAGCATACAAAATGCCAAATATCTTCAACACAACTAAAAGGCACTGAGACATATAATAGTCAAGATCCCAGAAATGCAAGACAAGAATAATATTCTGAAAGATGCAAAAAAAAAAAAAGAAGAAGATCATATTCAAAGGAAAACCCATTACACTTACAGCTGACTCCTCTTCACAAACCATGCAGGCAAGGAGAGCATGGAGCAGAGTTCTTCAGGGCCTCTATGAAAACAAATTCTAAACTGGGTACTGTACCCTGCAAAACTCTCTTTAAAGTTTCATAAAGCAGTAAAATACTTTCATAAGAAAGAAGAACTAAAGAATTTCATGACAATGCCAGCCCTACACAGGCTATTGAAAGATGTTCTACAGAGGGATGAAAATGAACAGGACTTCATGAAGAAGAACAGAAGGAACCCACTAAATAGAGCAAACAATTAAGCATAGGAAAAAAAAAAGAGTAAAGAACACCAGGTAAACATGTTCTCAATCATTAGTCAACACATCTCAAGTATAACCAGCAATGTAGATGGACTCAATTAACCAATTAAGTAAAATAGACTGGCATAGTGGATTAGGATTTAAAAACAACAACAATGTGCTGTATAAGCGTAAAATCAAAGGATGGAAAACAATACTACATGCCCCAGCACCTCAGAAAAAAGCAGGTGTAGCAATTCTGTTCTCAGACTGTCTCAACTTCAAAACAATAATGATCACACAAAATGAATATGGCCAGTATATATTAGTTAGGGAAAAAATTTAAAAGGAAGAAGTAACACTAGTAAATATCTATGCACCAAACACATGAGCACAGAACTATGTAAGACTAATCATAATGGACATGAAAAATCTTACATCCAAGACCACAGTTTTAAGAGGAGACCATAACCGTCCCTTATCTCAAAAAGATAGATTAACCAGTAAAACTTAGAAAGGAAGTAGCAGAACTGAACCAGAGCTTGAAACAAATGGACCTGTTGGACATATACAGAATGCTCCACCCAACCACAGTTGAATACACATTTTTTTTTAGCTGCATATGGGTCATATTCTAAAATAGACCACATACTAATCCATAGGTCATTCTTAAGTACATGCAAGAAAACATAAATTGTCCATTCATATTAACTGACAACAGATCAATGAAACTTGAAATAAACAAAAGAAACCAGAAAAACCTGCTAAATACATGGAAATTAAACAACACCCTACTCAGCAATCAGTGGGTCAGAGATGAAATTAAATAAGAAATTCAACAATATCTACAATTCAATGAAAATTCAGCCAAAACTTATATTAATTTATTGGATGTGATGAAAGCAGTTCTCAGAGGGAAAATAATAGCTATGAACTCACACTTTAAGAAAACAGAATGGGAACAAATAAATTCCCTAATATTGTATCTTCTACATCCTGAAAAGGAAGAACAAACCAAACCCAGAGAAAAAAGACGGGAAGAAATTATAAAGATTAGAGCAGAAAGTAATTCACTTGAGATAAAGAAAACAGTTCAATTAATAAACGAATCAAAAAGACTAAATAAAATTGATAAGCCTCTAGCTAACCTCATCTAAAAGAGGAAAGAAAAAATTCAAATACAAATGATAAGGAATGAAAACGTTGATATCACGACAGTACACATGAAAATTTCAATAGCTATTTCAAGAATCCTTATACTCACAGAATAGAACACACAAAATAAATTTAGAGACTACTCTAAAGGTAAAAATTACCAAAACTGAATCAAGAGGCTATTACAACTCTCAATAACCCAGTAACAGGTAACAAAATGTGAAACGTAATAAAAAGCATGTTGACAGAGAAAAGTCCATGTCCTGATGGATTCACAACTCACTTCTACAGGAAATTTAAATAAGATATAATCCCAACACTCCTCAAATTCTTTAATGAATTTCAAAGGAAGCAGTCCTTCCAAAATAAGTCCTGGAGGCAAATATTATAGTAATTTGAAAACCAGACAAAGACATAGTGAAAAAATAGAACTACAGGCCAGTCTCCCTCATGAACATATATGTAAAAATCCTCAATAAAATCCTAGCAAATAGAATACAGCAAATCATCACGATTATACACTGTGACCAGTTAAGATTCATCCCAGAAATGCAAGGATGGTTCAATATTGGAAAATCTATGAATGTAATACACTATATTAAAAAGCTGAAATCTAAAAATCACATGATCATCTCAATTGATGTGAAAAAGCTTTTGACAAAGTCTAACACTCATTCATGTTCGAAGTCCTACAGAAAATTTCAATAGAAGGACTTACTTCAAATTGATAAAAGCCATGTATGACAACCGAAAGGCTAGTATAATTCTAAATGGTTAAAAACTGAAATCTTTTACTCTTAGATCGGTAAAAGACAAGGATGTCCTCTATCACTGATCCTATTCATCAGAGTTCTGGAAGCATTAGCTACATCCATTAGACAAGAGGGAGAAATAAAAGGAAAAGAAGTTAAATTATCATTATTTGAAGATGAAATGATATATTACTTGGAAGACCCAAAAATCTCAACCAAGAAACTACTAGAATTGAAGCACAAATTCACTAGCATAGCAGGATATAAATTCAGCTCTCAAAAGTCAATAGCATTCCTCTACACAGATGACAAACACACTTAGAGGGAAACCATAGAAACAGTACCTTTATAATGGCGCTGTGCAAAATGAAATACCTTGTAATTTACTTAAGCAAGGAAGTCAAATATCTTTTCATGGAAAAATACAGTACCCTAAGAAAAGAGATCATCGAGGATTTCAGAAAAAGGAAAGATATACCCTGCTCCTGGATAAGAAGAACCAACATTGTGAAGATGGCCATACTCCCAAAATTGTTGTACAGATTTAAGGCAATCCCTATCAAACTGTCATCAACATACCTCCCAGACCTAAAGAAACAGTTCCTAAAGTTTGCAGGGAACCAGAAAAGACCTAGAAGATAAAAGGCAATGCTGTCTAACAAAGACAAGGCAAGAGGCATTACAATTCCTGACTTGAAATTATACCACAAAGCTGTGGTGATAAAAATCAACATGTTATTGGCAACAAAATAAACCTGAGGATCAATGGAATAGACTAGAAGATGAAGAGGCCTGTATGAACACACTCAACCATCTGATATTCAACAAAAGGGCCAATCATGCTTACTGGAAGAAAGATAGCCTGTTTAACAAATGGTGTTGGAAAAACTGGTTTTCTGCATGCTGAAAACTAAAATTTTACCCAGGTCTATCGCCATGCACTCAGCTAAATCAAAAAGGACTAAAGATCTAAACATGCAAACAGAAACATTCTATCTCCTGGAATAGAAAGTAGGAGGAACTCTTGAAGATATGAGGGTAGGACAAGAGTTCATGAAGAAGTATGTATTCACACAGGAAACAGTTGAAAAAATTAACGACTGTGACCAACTCTTATTGAGAAGTTTTTACATGTCAAATGAAATTGGCAACAAAGTGAAAAGACAATCCACAAATTTTGAAAAAAAACTTTACTAATAAGGCTTCAGACAAAGATCTGCTCTCTCTAGAATTTATAAAGGACTAAGATTCATTAGACCCCCAAATTTAAAGACCCAATCCATAAATGGGCATCTGTGATGAATACACAGTTCTCAGAGGACCAAATTAAAGAAGTGAATAAATATGTGAAAAAATGTTCCACATCACTAGCCATCCATGAAATACAAGTTACAGCAAAACTGAGATAAAAACATCACTCCAGAATGAATAGCTATCATAAAGACATCAACCAACAACAAATGTTGGACTGGATATGGGGTAAAGGGAGCCCTTCTACACTGCTAGTAGGAATGTATACTGGTGCAACCATTGTGAAAATCAGTGTGGAGACTTCTCACAAAACTAGGACTGGAAATCCCATTCAAGATGGCTATACCCCTACTGGGAATTTTCCAAGAAGAACTGAAAACGTCATAATGCAGTGATATATGTGTACCTATTTTATAGCAGCATAATTTTTGATAACCAAATATTGGAAACAACCAAGATGTCCGTCACATGAGGAATAGTTGAAAAATATGTGATATTTTTTAATACATTGGAGCATTACTTAACTATAAAGAATGATAAACTCGAAGCATTTTCATTTAAGTGAATTCCATTCCAACACATACTCATGAGTGAAATAAACCAGACACACATGTGTAAATATCATGCAGTCTAAGAAATCAAAAGATGAAATACAAATAGGAAGGTATAGCAACAATTAAAAAGGATTTAGTCAAATAGGGTAAACTGAACTGCATATGTTGCAGGATAATAATAAGCTTCCTTCTGGATGGCTTACAACCCAGTTCTGCAGATCAAATTTGGAGAAATGGAAGGGCTGCAAGGTCAGCCAACATTTTGGCCCTAGCCATTCAAGGTCAGTGAAAACTCAGGGCACATGCGAACCTGTAGTGTCACATCATGAAACTCAATTGTGCCCCCTATTTTCTGATCAAGGAGATTATGGAGCCAGAGAGGAATTTGATCAATGATCTATAGGGTGCCTAAGGAGAGTCACATGAAAAGAAAACTTTCTCTCAGGCTTTCACACAGAGCAATCTGGTCAAGCTGTAGCCATGACTCATCCACGTGGCTGACACTGACAAAGGATCTAGAAACTGAGGTACAGAGTTACAGGATAAGCCCTGAGGGAACTTGGCTGACTTCATCAGATACAAAGTTATATTTATTATTATATATGAAATATTGCTTTACCTCGGTCTTACCCATCCAGCAGAAAAGTATAAAAATGAGGTATATAAAAAAGTCCATAATAAGCTGAGCTGTAAATAACTCTAGCCTACAACTTCTTCAGATAACCCACTGTTATTATGGACTGCTGTTGGATTGTTTCCTTGAATTCAATCACCTATACTAATTGAATGACAATAGAATACCGATCTCTGACAGGACTAAACCAAAAAAAAAAAAAAAAAGGATACAAAGGAGGAACGATTCTGTGTTTGTATAAATAGTACAGTTAGGATAAATATGCAGTACTTTTATGTATGTCAATGAGATGAAAGAATTGCACTAATAGTGTTTGGACAGGACAGTGCTTCTTGTATTATGTGCAACCCCTAGGAAGAAAACAATATAAAAAGTATTAATTATTGAAACTGTACTATAATTCACCTTTTAAAAGAAAGATAGGTATACAGCTCCATTCTCTTAATTCATTGATTAGAGGCTACTGCTCTAATTGTGTTTGTAAATAGAATATCATGTATGCACCTTGTCCAACAAAAAAAAAAAAAAAACCACTACGAAAGCAATGTGTAATGTATTATTGAATCTGTCCAACTAAGTTGATGTGAAACTGTCTCATTGCTAATTGTTCTTCAATAAAAGAAAAAAGAAAGAAAATAAAATTATTTTATTATTGAATTATTGAATTATTGTAGCATATATATTTACAATTGGCAGATATTTAGATCGATAATTTTCGTTAAAATATGCTCTTAACTTGTTTGCCACTTTTGCATGACTAACTTTGAGTGTATTTAGCAGTGTTTAATTGTTATTATACTTGCTGCTTTAAAATTCCATTTGACTGCAAGCCCATTCTGCACCTTTCACTTTCTATTAATAGATGTCTTTGGCAATATAAGTTTCTTGCCAATTCCAAAGCATTCTATCTTGATTTTTAATTGAAGTATACATTCTTAATCTGTTTTCTTACAGTCTTCATTTTTAAAAGGGAGAATTCAGATAACTGAAAGTCAGTGCTGTTATTGAAAGAAATGAGCTAGTTCCTATCATTCTTTAGTTGTTCTTATGACTACTCTGTTTTTACCTTTATTTCTTGCATATCTTACTGGTTCAGTAGTATATTTGAATAATAATATTTAATTCTTTAAGTATTCCTTGAATGAAATTTTTTTCTTTAAGACCTGTGTCACTATTTATCTTTCCCTCACTTGTATACACAATTCATTTGAGCATCTTTTAATTGTAGTTTAGTTGTCATTAATTACTTTAGGTTATTAATTTATTTTTCTGTATTTAGGACAGGGTTCATGGGATCTATGGGGTAAACAGGATCTCAATACATAGATCGGTATCATAGTGACTCTCCTGTTTTAAGTCTCCTGAGTACTGGGATTACAGGTGCACACCACCAAGCCAAGTATCTCAGGGTGCCTGTGGGCAGGGCCATCACAGCATCCTATGAATCAAACCACAGCTGCAGTGTTCTGACTAAATAGGCGCTTTAGTTTGCTGAGTTATCAGGCCGACCTTACTGTTTTATATTTTTTGGATAACTTTCCTGCCTGGATTCCACAATGGCAGTTATTTTTATTTTACTTTATTTTATTTCATTTTGTTTCATTTTACTTTATTTTATTGAGAAACAAATGGCTAAGAGACAGGTTCAAAACTGATTAATAGGAGAGACTGGCCTGAGACAGCAGGGGCCAACACCAGTGGCCTCCTGGATCCTGCGCCAAGCCCTCCCAGTGAGTGGGAATTTGCATGACTCACCAGGCTTCCCAGATCAGTGAATGTGTGGTGAGTCTGAGGGAGAGCCTTCAGCTTCTTCCCGGGTGTGCTACCTGGACCCCGCCCCCAAGTCCTCCAAGGAGTGACCGGCCTGAAACCTCAGGGTCCACTCACCAGCATCTCCCTGGATGCCCTGCCCTAAAGCCTGCTAGGCAAGTGGGAATTTCTCCAACGCGCTGGGCATCAAAGTTCAGTGAGTGTAGAGCTCCAGGCCACTGCACCAGAGAGAAATTTCCCAGCAATCCCCTGTCCCACCCAGCAGCCCGACATCAAGCGCAGCTTGGCCGGTGAGGGCTCCAGGACCACCGCACCAGAGAAACATTTCCCACTCCATGGTCCTAAACCCGCTCAGCTCGGCCTGTGAGTGAGGGCTGCAGGACCGCGGTGCCAGAGGGACATTTTCCAACCATCTGCGGTTCCGGCCCATGGCCTCAGACCCAGCACAGGTTGGCTGACCCAGCATAGCCTACCCAGTGAATAAAAACATCCACTATCCTTTTGGGAGCCCAGAAGATCCACCAAAACCCAGGCCCACCTACCTAGAGAGCGACCTGCCGGAGTCAGGAGGGCTTACTCCGGCGAATTTCCAGATCCTCATTCCAAAGCCAGCCAAGATAGTGGGAATTTTCAGTACTCGCTCTGAATCCAGGTTTGGTTTGTGCACAGCTGACCAGGTAATCAACAGCGGGGAACCACAGGACCTGAATCAAAAAGGAGCTGAATACAACAGCTAGATACAGGACAGGCATAACTAGATAATCTCAAGCTTCATAAACTGACACTCAAATCTCATTACACGCTAAGGTTATAGCCGCACCAAAGATCTACACAAAAGGTCAGAGGTAAGTGCTATAAAAAATGACAAGGACAAGGAGAAAAACGCAATCTAAGGCCTTGAGTCCACCAGTAAGTGCAAAGGACACTAGCTCAGCTAAAATGAATGAATTAACAGATACAGCAGCAAAGGAACAACAGCAGAAAGGTATAGAGGAATCAGACGAGAATTAATTCCTCAAATAAAAAAAGAAATATCTGAATACATAGTATCTGAAATAAAGAATCAAATCCAGAAACATTAGGAGAAAACCAATACTCACACAGAACAAGTGCAAGAGCATTATTCCAGCTAAAATGTATGAATTAACAGCATCTGAAGCAAAGAAAGAGCAGCAGAAAGGTCATGAGGAACTCAAAGCAGAAATAATTTCTGAAGTCAGAAAATAATTCTTTGAAAAAAAAGAATTCTTTGAAATCATAACGTCTGAAATAAAGAAGTCTTGAAGTATATAGAGGAAACCCAACTTGGAAGAAACTCTGCAGAAAAAGAATAAATAACTACCTCTAAAGAAGATATGGATAAAAAAAAAATAGAAGAGATCAGAAATATGATGGATTCCTTGAATGAACAATACAGAAAAGAAATAGAACCCAGGAAACAGAGTCAAAGAGATATAGGAGAACGAAAAATATCAATTATGAGTCTACAAAATCATTTGAGTAAAAGCAAAGACAGACTTTCAGATCTTGAAGACACTGGAGCAGCTAATGAAAAGGTGAAAAAGGATCTCTTACAAACAATGAGAATGCAGTAAAAAATAATCCATCACCTGCAAGATGGCACCAGGATGAACCATGTGAGAATAATTAGTATCAACAAGAATGAAGGAGTAAAAACAAATGACATAAAAAGAATTTGGGGAGAAATAATCACAGAAAACTTCCCAAGTATGAGGAAACAATCCAACATTCAGGTAACCAAAGCATACAGAACACCAAATAACTTCAACCCAAGTAAAAACACACTGAGACATATAATAGTTAAGATCCCAGAAATCCAACACAAAAATAATATACTGAAAGCTGCTAGAGAGAAGAAGATCACTTTCAAAGGAAAACTAATCAGAATTACACTGACTTCTCTACACAAACCATGAAGGCAAGGCGAGCATGAAGAAGAGTTCTTCAAGTCATACACGAAAACAAATTCCATCCCCGACTATTATACCCTACAAAACTCTCTTTCAAGTTTGACAGAGAAGTGAAATACTTCCATGACAAAGAACAACTAAAGAATTTCATGATGACAAAGAAATCACTTCACAGGCTGGCGAAAGATGTTCTGGAGACAGACCACAATGACAAGAACTCCATGAAGGAGAACAGAAGGAACCTGCTAAACAGGACAGACAATTAAACACAGGATAAACAGGAGTAAACAACACCAGGTAAATATCATGCCAAACATAAGCCAACACATTTCAATTATAACCATCAATGTAAATGGACTCAATTCACCAATTAAGAGAAATAGACTGGCACAGTGGATTAGGAAACAAAATCGAACAATATGCTCTATACAAGAAACACACTTAACTCAAAAAACATTCATATGCAAAAAGTCAAAGAATGGAAAACAGTACTACTTGCCCCAGCATCTCAGAAAAAAAACTGCAATAGCAATTCTGTTCTCAGACTGTCTCAATTTCAAACCAAGAAGGATCAAATGAGACAAAGAAGGCCACTATACATCGGTCAGGGGAAAAATTCAAGAGCAAGTAGTAACATTCATAAATATCTATGCACCAAACACGGGAGCACCCAACTATGTCAGACAAATCTTGAGGGACATGAAAAACTTAATATCTAAGGCCACAATCTTTACAGAAGACCTACAATCACCCTATCTCAAAAAGATAGATCAACCAGACAAAAATTTATCAAGGAATTAGCACAACTGAACCAGATCTTGGAACAAATGGACCTGGTGGACATATACAGAGTGTTCCACACAACCACAGCTGAATACACATTTTTTTCAACTGCACACTGGACATTTTCCAAAATAGACCACATACTAATCCAGAGGTCATGCATAAGTGTATGAAAGAATATAGAAATTTTCCATGCATATTATCTGACCACAGTGTAATGAAACTGGAAGTAAATGACAAAAGAAACTAGGAAAACCCGCTAAATTCATAGAAACTAAACAATAACCTACTCAGCAATCAATGGGTCACAGAAGAAATTAAACAAGAAATTCAACAATATCTATAATTCAATGAAAATTCACGCACAACTTAATGGAATTTATGGGATGGGATGAAAGCAGTTCTTAGAGGGAAAATTATAGCTATGAACTCACACATTAGGAAAACAGAACGAGAGCAAATAAAAATCCTAATGTTGCACCTCCAACATCTAGAAAACGAAGAGCAAATGATACCCAGAGCACAAAGACATAAGAAATCATGAAGATTAGAGCAGAAATTAATTCAATTGAGAGGAAGAAAACAGTTCAAAGAATCAGCAAATGAAAAAGTTGGTTCTTTGATAGACTAAATAAAGTTGATAAGCCTCTAACCAACCTCATCAAAAATAGGCAAGAAAAAATTCAAGTATATGTGACAAGGACTGAAAAGGGTGAAATCATCACCGACTCAGTGGGAATTCAGAAGACTATGAATAGTTACTTTGAGAATCTTTACGCTCACAAAAGTCCAGGTCCTGATGGATTCACAGCTGATATCTACATGAAATTTATAGGAGATATAGTCCCTACACTCTTCAAACTCTTCAATGAAGTTGAAAAGGAAGCAGTCCTCCCAAAATCATTCCTGGAGGCAACTATCATACTGATTCCAAAACCAGGGAAGGACACAACCTAAAAGGAGAACTATAGGCCATTCTACCTCATGAACATAGACACAAAAATACTCAATAAAATTCTAGCAAATAGAATACAGCAAATCATCAAGAAGATCATACACCATGGCCAGGTAGGATTCATCCCAGGGATGCAAGAATGGTTCAATATTCGAAAATCTATAAATGTAATACATTATATTAATAGACTGAAATCTAAAAACCACATGATCATCTCAATTGATGAGAAAAAGCTTTTGATGAAGTCCAACACTCATTCATGTTCAAAGGCCTACAGAAAACTGGAATAGACGGCGTCTATCTTAACTTGATAAAAGCCATCTATGACAACCCAAAAGCTAATACAATCCCAAATGGGGACTAACTGAAATCTTGTACTGTTAAATCAGGCACAAGTCAAGGATGTCCTCTATCACCCCTCCTATTCAATATAGACTTGGAATCATTAGCAACAACCATAAAGAAGAGGGAGAAATAAAGGGAATAGAATAGGTAAAGAAGAAGTTAAATTATCACTATTTGCAGATGACATGATATTTTACTTGGAAGACCCCAAAAATTCCACCAAGAAACTTCTAGAACTGATACAGAAATTCAGTAGCATAGCAGGTTACAAAATCAATACTCCAAAGTCAATAGCATTCCTATACACAGATAACAAGCACATTGAAAAGGAAACAACTGAAGCAATAGCTTTTACAATAAAACCACGGAAAATGAAATACCTGGAATTCACTTAACCAAGGAAGTCAAATATCTTTTTCATGGAAAATTATTAAAACACCCTAAGAAAAGTGATTATAGAAGAGTTCAGAAAATGGAAAGTTATCCCATGCTCCTGGACAGGAAGAATCAACATTGTAAAGACGGCCATACTCCCAAAAATTGCCATATAGATTTAAAGCAATCCCTATCAAACTGCCACCAACATCCCTCCCAGACCTAGAGAAATCATTCCTAAAATTTACTGGGAACCACAAACTACCTAGAAAAGCAAAGGTAATCTGGGCCAATAAAGACAAGGCAGGAGGCATCACAATTTCTGACTTGAAATTATAATACAAAGACACTGATAAAATCAACATCGTGCTGACAACGAAATAGACCTGAGGATCAATGGAATAGATAAGAAGGTGCAAAAGCATCTATGAACACACTCAGCCACCTGATCTTCGATAAAGTGGCCAAATATATTCACTGGAAGAAAGATAGACTGTTCAACAAATGGTGCTGGAAAACCTGGCTTTCTACATGCCGAAAATTAAAATTTGACCCAGTTCTATCACAATGCACTAAGCTAAAGTCAAAATGGATTAAAGATGTTAACATTAAAACAGAAACACTCAATCTCCTGGTAGAGAAAGTAGGAGGAACACTTGAAGATGTAGCGGTAGGTAAAGAATTCATGAACAAACATATATTGGCATGGGAAACACTTGAAATAATAACTGGGATCAACTCTTCTTGAGGAGTTTCTGCGCATGAAAAGAAAGTGTCAACAGAGTGAGAAGACAACCCACAAATTATGAAAAAATACTAACTAATAATCAATCAGACAAAGCTCTGCTGTCTAGAATATATAAAGAACTAAGATATAACAGCACCCTGAAACTTAAAGATCCAATTCAGAAATGGGCGTGTCATGAATACACACTTCTCAGAGGACGAAATTAAAGAAGTGAATAAATACATGAAAAAATGCTCCACATCACTAGTCATTTGTGAAATGCAAATAAAATAAACACTGAGATACCATCTCACTCCAGAAAGAATGGCTACCATAAGGAAATCAACCAACAACAAATGTTGGAGAGGTTGTGGAGAAAAGGGAACACTTCTCCACTGCTGGTGGGAATGTAGATTGGTACAACCATTGTGGAGGTCAGTGTGGAGACTCCTCAAAAGAGTAGGACTGGAAATCCCATTCAAGCTGGCTATTCCCCTACTGGGAATTTTCCCAGAGCAACTGAAAACATTGTATCATAGTGATATATGTGTACCTATGTTTATAGCCGCACAATTTGTGATAGCAAAATCTTGGAAACAATGAAGATGTCCATCATATGAGGAATGGTTGAAAAAGATGTGGTATTTCTATATAATGGAGTATTACTCAGATGTAGAGAATGATAAATTTGAAGCATTTGTTTTGAAGTGGATGCCACTTGAACATATACTCATAAGTGAAATAAACCAGACTCACATGTGTAAATATTGTATAGTCCCATAGTATAAGATGCCAAAAGAAGAAATAAAAATAGAAATGTACAATAGCAACTAAAAACAATGGAGTCAGATAGGGTAAAGTGAATGGCTTATGCTGCAGGGTACTAAACAACTTTTCTTCTGGATTGTTAACAACCTAAATTCACAGATCAAAATTGGAGAAATAGAAGAGCCACAAGGCCAGCCAACATTTTGGCCCTAGCTTTTCAAGGTCAACCAAGACACAGGACATAGGAGAAACTGTACTATAACATCATGAAACTCAGTTGAGCCCCCAATTTTCTGAACAAGGAGATTATGGAGACACAGAGAAAAGGGATCGGAGTTCTATATTGTGCCTGGGGAGAGTCACATGGAGAGAAAACTTTCTCTCAGGCTCTTGCAGAGAGCAAACTGGTCAGGCATTGGCTGTGACTCATCCACATGGATGACACAGAGAAAGGATCTATAGAAGAAGGTACAGGATTACAAGCCAAGCCTGAGGGGACTTCATTGACCTTATCAGAAAGAAAAACTACATATTTTGGTACATATGTCTTGCTCTAGCTAATTCTTAACCATCCAGCTGAAAAGTATAAAAATGAGGTATATAACATGGTGCCATAATACTAAGCTGAGCTGTGAATGGCTCTGTTCAACAACTTCTTCAGATAACTCACTATTGTTGTGAAATGCTGGACTGTGTGGGACTGTGTTGTTGAGTTCAGGCACCTATATCGGTTGAATGACAATGAAGTGCCCATCTTTGACAGGTGTAGACAAAGGAAGGGGTATACAAAGGAAGCATCGTGATGTGTGTGTATGGACAGTACAGTTGGGATAGATACACCGGCTTCTACATAATTCTACGAGAGGGAAGATTTGCACTAATGGTGGTTGGACAGGATATTATGTCGGTTTGTAGTACTATGTACAGCCACTAGCAAAATAACAAGGTAGAAAGGATTAATATTGATTCTTGGATATAATTCAGTATAAAAATAAGATATGTAAACAGCTACACTCTTATTTTACTGATAAGAGACATCTGCTATAATAATGTCTGTAAGTATAGTATCATGTATGCACCTTGTATGATACCAAAACATGAAATCAGTTTGCAATGTATTAATCTATCAATTCTGTCCTGTTAAGGTGTCTTAAAACTGTCTTATTGATATTTCTACTTCAATAAAATAAAAAAGAAATAAATAAAAACAACTGATTAATAGGACAATTTCAATAATTAATATATTGTACATTGTTATCTTCTAAGTGGTTATCCATAGTACAAAATGCACACAGAATATCGTATCCAAACACTATTAGTACAAATCTTTCTATGCATTCAGTTAAGTGAAAGTAGTTGTATATTATCCTAAGTATTCTGCATATATAAATTCAAAATTGTTCTTCCTTTGTGTCCCTTTTTTTGTTTTGTCCTGTCAGAGATTGGCAATCCATCGGCATCTAAATATTCATATGTGCATGAATTCAGTAAAATATTCCAATTCAATCCAGCAGTCCACAGTCGTAGTGGATTATCCGCAGAAGTTGTTGACTCGAGCCTTTCACAGCTCAGCATATCAATATGGCTTTACTTTATATACCTCATTTGTATACTTTTCTACTGGATAGTTAAGATGGAGACAGAGCAAGACCTATATAACAAAAAATGTCACTTTTATATCAAATAATGTCAGTGAACTACCCTCAGGATTTATCCTGTGACCCTGTACCTCACTTTGTAGGGTTTTTTTTTTAAGTGTCAGCCATGTGGATGAGTGACGGCCGTTCCTTCAACAATTTGCTCTCTGTGAAAGCCTAAGAGAATGTTTTCCCTCCATGTGACTCTCTTTAGGCACACTGTATATCATTGATCACATTCCTCTCTGGCTCCATAATCATCTTGATCAGAAAATTTGGAACCCTACTGAGTTACATGATGTTACAGTATGAGTTCACTTGTTTCCTGAGTCTTCACTGACCTCGAAAGGCTAGGTCAAAAATGTTGACTGACCTTGCCAAGCTTAATTTTCCCTAGTTTTTGATCTGCAACCTTAGGTTGTTATCCCTCTAGCTTATTATTACCCTGCAACATATGAAGTTCAGGTTACCCCAACTTTCTGTCTAAATATCAAACATCTTAGGCATAACATGGAACTGGCATTTTCAGTCAAGTATTGGTATATTAAACTTAAGTCTGTACAGGATATGAAGAAAAAACGTAATTTAAAAAATAGGAATAAACACATATTTTTACACAGAAATTTGGAAATCTAACCATATACAGCATTGCAGTAGGACAGTCCATGACATTATTTTCTTGTGTCTTTTTTTCACTTATCACCCTTAATTGTAAAAAAAGTTTACTTGAGAGACAGTATGTTAATGATTGGTATGTCATGAGAAGTACATAATTAGAAGACCAGAATGCTAGGAATTCCAAGTGTGAACCTTCTATTGTACATAGCAGTTTTTAGTGAAATTGCTTGCTTCACAGGCATAAACATGTATACTTAGTCAGGGTGAGAATCCTACCAAATAACTGCTAGTTTCACAAAGCTGCTGATTGTTCTCAGGATCATTCCCTTACCCATCTTGTGTGCATAAATGTATGGCTTTGTCCCATCATGTTTCCCAGCTTTTTTCTTACCCTGTGCTCTTTGTCTAGTCCTCAAGTTCTCACTTTCCTTTTAATTGTGTTACACCTTTCTATTTGTATTTCTTCTTTTGAGTTCTTATTCTAGGGAGACTATATTATATTTACACATAGAGGTCTGGTTTATTTCATTTGTAACAATATCCTCAAGTGGCATCCACTTAAATATGAAGGCTTCCAGTTAATCATTCTTTGAAGCTGAATAGTACTCTATTGTATAAAAATAGCATTTTTTTTTTCAAGATTTGGCTTTCACAAATTGTGCTGTGTAAACTTACACACACATATATCACTATGATATGATGTTTTCATTTCTTCCAGGAAAATTTCCAGTAGGGGGATAGCTGGCTTGAATGGAATTTCAAGTCCTAGTATTTTAAGGAGTCTCCACACTGATTTTCATAATGATTGCACCAGTCTGCATTCCCACCAGTGGAGAAGAGTTCCTTTTTAACCACAGCCTCTACAACATTTGTTGTTGGTTGATTTCTTTATGATAGCCATTCTATCTCCGGTGAGATCGTATGTCAGTTTGGTTTTAATTTGCATTTCACAGATGGCTAGTAATGTGGAGCATTTTTTCATATAGTTATTCCCTTCATTAATTTTGTCCTCTGAGAATTGTGTGTTCATCTAACATCCCCATTTATGGATTGTGTCTTTAAATTTTGGGGCCTTAATATTTTTCAGTTCTTTATAAATTCTGGAGAGTAGGCCTTTGTCTGAGTGCTTATTTGCTAAGATTTTTTTTTTTTAATCTGTGGGTTGTACTTTCACTCTGTTGTAATTTCTTTTGATGTGCCAATACTTCTCCAAAACAGTTTATTTCAGTTGTTAATTATTTCAAATATTACCTGTGTGATTTCTCTTTTTTTCATGAACACTTTGCCTACCCTGTGTCTTCAAGAGTTCCTCGTACTTTTTTTCCAGGAGATTTATTTTTTCTGTTTTAATGTTTAGATATTTAATTCATTTTGACTTTAGCTTAGTGCATGATGATAGACCTGGTTCAAGTTTTAATTTTCAGCATGTAGACACCAGTTTTTCCAGCACCATTTGTTAAAGAGGCTCTCTTTCTTCCAGTAAGCATATTTGGCCTCTTTGTCAATGATTATGTGGTTGAGTCCTAGTGGCCTCTGCCTCTTCTAACTTATTCCATTGATCCTCAGGTTTATTTCATTGCCAATACTTTTCTGGTTTTAACATATAGTAGCTTTGTAGTATAATTTCAAGTCAGGAATTGCAATGCCACCTGCCTTCTTTTTATTGGTCAAAATTGCCTTTGCTTTTCTATGTCTTTTCTGGTTCCAAATAAATTTTAAGAACGATTTCTCTAGAACTGCAAGATATATTGGTGGCAGTTCAATTGGGATTGCATTAAAGCTGTGCAAAAATTTAGGAATATGGCCATCTTCATAAAAAAGATAAGGCTTATTTTCGCTTGTCCTATTCATTACTTTAGCTGAGAGCTGGCTGGCTCCAAAGTAGAAATAGCACTGTGGAAGAGACAGCCACAGAGGAAAACTGTTTACATCACACCATTCCAGGACATAGTTAACCACAAATCTTTGTCAAAGTTTCTGTTCAATGAAATTGCAAAAATAATGATTACTATCTACACAGGTATCTAGGAGAATGTTTACAGATACTGTTTGATTCTTTTTTTTTTTTTTTTTTTTTGTGGAACTGAGGATTGAACTCAGGCCCTTGTGCTTGTTGGGGAAGTGCTGATTCTACTGAGCCATTTCCCCAGCCCCTACTGTTTGATTCTTATTTAAGAAAAATATTTATTCTCACTTCTAATATAAATCATAAAGTCTGAGAAGTTCAATGTGTTGAAATACATGTGGAAGGCCAATAGAAGTCATATGAATATCTGTGTAATATATACATATGTTTAGTTATATTCAGCTATAAACCTTTCATAAATATAGTAGCAGAAAGAACTTAATACAGCCTTTCTTTTTCTTTTGTGTACTTTAATTGGAAAACTAACTACAACTATGGTTGTAGTTAATGGCAATAATTACTTGTATGATTGAAGTGAACTCACCATTGTTTTTCAAATAATAATTTTGGATTATCACTCTGTAGCAATGGGAAAATACTTATCTAAACTTCTTGCAAAATCATTTCAGAGAAACTTTTGAATATATGAAATCTTTTTCTTTGAACTCATATTGGCTATCTAATTGTCTTGGAACTGATTTTCTAAATGAGAAAAATAACCAGTATAATGCTATGTATAAATAGATGCAAACTTATATCTAATGTCTTAGTCATTTTCTAATTGATACAAATTAGTCAAAATCCACAATTTAAAGAAGATAAGGTTTATTTTGGCTTGGATTATTAGTGATTTTAGCTCAGAGATGGCTGGCTCCAAGATAGGAACTGCTTGTGGAAAAATCTGCCACAGAGGAAAACTGATCAAATCATGTCATCCAGGAAACATAGAGAAACTGGAGGAGCAAATGTTGGAGCTATTATACACTTCCAGGTCCCGTCCTCATTGGCCCACTTCTGAGCAGGTCCACCTGATAAAAGTATATTTTGTGTGAACTCAATGGAGTAATCTAATGATTAGTATAATGTCCCCAGAATATGATCCCAGTCATAATGCACAGATACTGGAAAAAAAGGAACTAGTACTAGTTACATTTGTAGAATTTTGTTATAAATTTGAGGATATGTATATTATGCATTAATGAGATGTGTTCTAACCCTACTTAAAACAACATGAAAGATTAAAGTGCAGGGACCAGGGTTTGATCCCCATGGCACCACATGCTGAGCCAGCTTCGCAGTAGGCATACTGAGCCAGCCACAGAGTCTGGGCATGGTGGTACATGCCCTTAATCCCATCCCTGGTGACATTGAAAACAGGAGCATCATTATGAGTTTGAGCTGTGCAGTGAGATCCTATATCAAATACATAAATTTAAAAAAAGAAATATAAAAAATTACAGTGAAAGTAAATGATATGATAATATGAAACACGAAGTACTAAAACAAAAACTGATAAGCCAAGTAGAAAATATAGTTTACACAAGAATTGTTACGAGAAGTTATGTAACTTTAAATACCAGATAATACTCTTGAAGCAGGACTTTAATTTAAAGGACCTGATCCTATGTACTGTATGCCTTCAGTTGTTTGACTCTGGACTTAGAAAATTAGTGATAGAGAAATACAATAGTTGTTACATGAAATAATCAATGAAACTAATTACTGAGTTAAGTAGTACAATACAGGCCATTATTATATGGAGATATCTATATGTATAGATTATCAGAAATATATTATAAATGTATACTACCAACAAAGTTGTAACTGAAAAGCTGGCCATTTCTGATTCCTTAGCATGTATCTTTCATTAGCTTGAACCTGTGCATGTAAATGAAATTTTGACATAGTTGTATGTGGATGTAATATGAAAAAACAAATAGTATGTTTTAAAATAAGAACTACAGTTGATTGGATTGAAATATAAGGGATATTTTTATAACTAGAATAACTTTTATTGAACAGTTACTCTAACACATTAATAATCTACATTAGTTATCTCATGAGATGACTATTTTCAGTTTAAATGTGACAAAACTTCTAGGTGTATAAGCTAAAAAATAACAAAATAGAAGTTCCTTGTTCTTGAAACATGATTTGCATAGTAGTTGATAATTCTCATGGTACTGATACCATTTTAATCATGGAAAGATGAAGAATTGCTGTTCAATTGGTATTCTATAAACTTCTTCCATTGACAGCTCAATTTTTATTTATTAAGTTATCCTCTCAAAAATCTAATTCCAATCTAAATGCTAAAAAGCTTTTCAATTCACTGATGAGACACAGTGCTATAACATTTATCTAAATGACCCCACAAAATTTAACGAGATCACAGGTGAAGCTTTTTGTAAGTGGATGGATCTAGGGTTCATGCCTCTGGATCAAGAGTGTGATGTTGACACTGACTTGTGCTGTGATGTTAGGATTGAGGCTGGCCAACTCTGGGTGTGAAGGCCACCTGCTCTAAGGGAGCTTGGGTAACATATAAGGGCCTAGAAAGAGGGATACTACTTGCTGCTTGCTGCTTTCTGCATGTCATACTTTACCATATGACATTCTCTCTGTGATTCTCCCCTGCCGTACTGCCCTACCTTGTAAATAGCCAACTCTGAACTTAAACCTTTCCAAATTGTGGGCCAAGTGAAACTCTCCCCTTTTAACTTTGGGTGTTTGGTGTTTTTGTCTTGGCACTGAAAAAAAGGTAACTAAGACACATAGGGAATACAGAATTTATATAAAATTATGTGTGTGTGTAATATTTATACTCTACTAAAATTGAGTCTATTTTCACCCAAAGCTTTAAGAGTTTTCAGGGGTAGGGACATAGCTCAGTGGGTTAAGTGCCTGCCTGCAAGCACAGGGTCTTGAGTTTGATCCCTGGAACCTCAGATAAATAAATAGGGCTGGCCAAGTAGCTCAGCTGATTAAAGCACCTGCAAGCAGGCACAGGGGCCAGGGGTTTGATACCCAGGCATACAGTGAGACTGCAGATTGAGACTTGGTGTGGTGGTGTGTGCCTATAATCCCAGCTCTTGCTGAGCCATTTCCCCAGCCCCCTTGGGAGGCTATTACAAGGGGATCACTACGAGTCCGAAATAGTAGCGACACCCTGAGCACCCTGTAGACCCTTCCCTAAAATAAATAAATAAATAGTCATAAAATAATAATTTGTTTTTAAAACTATTTAGTTGTTTGGGACAGCATCTCCGTTACACAGCTCAGACTCACAGTAATCCTCCTGTCTCAGCCTCTCCAGTGCTGTGATTATAGGCGTATGCCACCCCTCCTGGCTTCAGGTGGCCAGCACTGTGCCCCTGAGGTTCTGGAGCTGGTAAAGTGGTTTGCAGTGCCAGGGACTGAACCCAGATACATTTACTTGCCAGGCAGGTGCTTAGACTACTGAACTATCTCCCAGCCCTCAAATCATAATTTATATAGAGTAAAATTAATAATTTTACTGTAAAGATCTATATATTGGTCATGTAATAATTACCATGCTAAAGAGAGAATACAGTTATATTTCATCATTCTGTAGCTTTTCTAGCAAATTCTTTCATTTACATTACCATTCCCAATAACTTATGATCCTAATTTTGTCTCCATATTCTTTTTTCAGCATGAAAATTAGCATTTTAAATGATTTTATTTCTTTACTGAAACATTTGATGCAATGATATATAGTGCTGTTATACTATTAGTGCTACTTATTTTACTGTTGGGTAGCATTGGATTGTACAGTGTGTCTCAGACTGATTACATACCTAACAGTTTTAGGTAAATTTCAGTTAGGGATATCTTATAAATAAAATAGTTATAGGGGCAAGGGAAATGGCTCAGTGGAAAAAACGCATCCCTGGCAAGCACAAGGGCCTGAATTCAATCCCTGGTTTCACAATAAAATAAAATAATTATAAAAATCTATGTGGGTCAGAGAGATAGCTCAGTGGAATAAGTGCTTCTCTGGTAAGCATAGTCTTGAATTCAATCCCTGCTTCTGCCAAAAAAAAAAAATTATGTATAAATTTTGTTCAGTGCAAATTTTGTTTTTCTTTTGCATATTTTCTGTTTAGATTTTCAGTGATTTTTCACAAATGTGGTATTATTGTAACTTATTGTAGTAGATATGAATTATATGGATATAAAAATTCATATGGAAAGGCCAAAATGTTTTCTAAAGTGGATGTACCATTTTGCATTATTTCTGAATAGTATTCAATTATGTAGAACTAAAAAAGTAATTATGCATCCATAAGTTTAAGATCATTTCCAATGAAAGAAGAAATACACTATTCACAGTATGAATTGGAAATTTAAGATTTCCGTCCTTCTTAGTTACATTCTGCTTGTCAGCAGAAATTCCAACAAACACAATTCATAGGAGGAGTTCAGTTTGCCACATAATTTTAGTCAATGGCCAAACTCCAAGGCTTTTCTTTTTACCACTGTGACCTGATATGAGTACATACCATGTTCTATCCCAAAACAAAATAAGAATTGCCCTCCATTGTATATGGAACATACTCCACAAAATTCTCTAATGTGGAACCAAATAAACAGTTTGAAAGTTTGAAATCCTGCAAAATAAACTTTTCGCTGCAATGAGATCAAATTAGAAAAAAGTAACAGAAGAAATTGAAAAAATATTAAAATTATTTAGCAGTTAAGCATTCTTCTTAATAATCCATGGTTATAAGAACAAACCAATCTGTAAATTAGAAAATAGTCTGAAACTAATAAATAAGAAAATATAATGTATTAAATCTACAGGTAGTGCTATTAGCATAACAACACTTCATAGTTTAGACTACCATATTAACCACTAAATATGTCAAAATGATAGCACAACATTTTAAGAAATTAGTAAAATAAGAGCAAAGCAACAGGAAACAGAAAAAAGCCAATGAAATGTATTAGAAATCAATGTATCAAATGAATTAGGGTCTCAGGGACAATACATGAAATAAGTTCTTTAAAAAAAAAACAACAGAATTGATAGAATTGTAAATTGAATAGTTAATATTTAATTTCTTTTTCTTCTTTTAATGTTTTGACCAATTCACATGCTTGTATCTGGTAATCTGAACAACTAATTTGAAGAAACAACATGCAATGTAACAACCATTGCTTTTTTTATCTGATGGATAATTTTATGTGATTGTTTGAATGATCTGAGGGACATCCTGATAGCAAACAATACATTAGGGTTTTTGGTAAAAGAACTTCTTGAGGCATTGAAGTGAGAAAGACCCATTCTCACCCAATGTGTGGGAGGACACCATCTAATAAGTTTGGAACGCAGTACAAAATGAGGGGGAAAAAACAGATTTTTCTCTTTATTCTGAAGCTGGAACATGGTTCTTTTCCTCCACTTGGATTTCCAGAATTTCAAGTTCTTTGACCATTGCGCTTGAGTAATTGTACTAACCACCTCTCTGTATCTCATCCCTTCATTCAGTGGACTGAATGTTCCATTATTATGGTCTTTCTGAGGGCTGCAGATATGAGGTAAGCTACATTGTTGGCTTATTCATCTCCTCCAGATAGCCTATTAGGAAACACTTTAGCTTCCAAAATTTTGGGGCCACATTTTCTTAATAAATTTCCTGATATATCTATGTTTTTCTACAATTATGTATCTATATTTATAACTGTGTAATTTCTGTGTATCTATCTATAATTGTTTCTTTACATATTTTTAATTAATATACATATTTAAAAAAACCCAGAAGACATTTTCATAGAATTGATAATCTGTTACAAAATTATATATAGAAAAACAAAATATTTACAAAAGAGAAAAGGCATGCACACACACACACACACACACACACACACATGCATGCACGCACACACACAGAGATTTATGGATTTTTATCTGGATGTCCCCATCTGGTGCTCTGGTGGAATGTCATGTTTTATATTTGGATGACCCCTCAAAGCCTCATGTACTCATAGGCAGGGTATTTGTGAGGTGATTGACCCATGAAAGTGCTGTACTTCAAGGTGATGTTAACAGGTACATCCTAGTCAGAACAGTTCTGTTACTTGGGGCATGAATGGTAGAGTGTATCTCCTTCCTGAACTCCCTTTTTTCTTTCTCCTTCCTGGATACATGTGAAGATGCCCTCTGCAATGCCCTCAACACTGTGTTTCTCATAGAGCCAGTCTACCAGAGACGATAGTCATTAGCCAAATAAATCTCTGTTAAGTTCTGGGTATAAGCTATTTTACCCTGGTGACAGTAAAAAGTGACTGAAATACACACATACATATTCACAACTAGATTGCTAGATGATACTTTCTGAACACAACACAGCTGTCAGTATGCTTTTGTAGCTAATTAAAATTATTATGCATATTGCTGAAAAGCTAAGTTGAATTATTTACTTTCTGTTTCCCAGACAACATGCCAGTGAAGGCAAAGGTAAACACTGAATGGGACCTAGAGTATTGTGGAGTTTACAATTTAGAGATTTTGAAAATGATGGAAATACAGTATACATATAATTTTAACTAAATGATTTTGCTTAATTACAATTGGAATTCTGTATAAAACAAAATGGCTATCCCCAAAGTAGCCAAAAAATTGTCTTCAACTAATTGTACATAATGGATCTATAGCTATGTTTTGGTTGATTCTTCTAAAAACTGCAGCTTGATTTGCTGTGTGAAGAAACAAGATACTATACAAGTTATTGGCTAAATGATTCTTCTTTCATTGCTGGGAGAAAATACTCAACACCCAAAATGAAGGAAAGAAAGGTTTGTTCAGCTCACGGTGGAGTTTTCAGTCCATACTTAACAAGGAAGACTGGCACATGAAACAGAGAGCAGCCAAGCATGGTGAATTAAAGAGCTAAAGAAAGAGGAGTGGCAGCCGTTCAGTGGTTATCTAGCCTCTCTTCCTTCCTTACATTATAATGCATAGTTCTGCCTCAGGTTACTCATACCCATAATCACAGCTTTGGATCGTGAATAAATCACAAACCCAGAAGCTGCCCCATGACTGCATGAGGCTTTGGGGGTAGAACTAGACACAAACCATAATATTCCATCCCTGGACACCAAAGACTCATGTACACATCCTTTTATGCAAAAGACATTTTAGTCCATCTCTATGAGTTGCCAAATTCCTAGTTTCATTATTACTGAAAAGTCCAAGACTCAAGTTTATTTCAAGATCGAAGGGGAACTCTTAGCTGTGAGCCCCTATAAAAATGAAAAGTTAAACACTTGCAACACTAAACACTAAAGGACAGAAGATAAATATTAACATTCCAAAAAAGCACACACAGCAGGATACCAAGTATTGGTACCAAAGCAAGTTCCAAGCCAGAAAGACAAACATTAAGTTCCATATGGCACATGCAAAGCAATCTGTGGCAAATTGTAAGGTCCATGTGGCTCCATGCAAGTGGCATTTTTGGTAGTAGTTAGCATGGCAACTTTGTTAAGCTGGCTTTGCTTCCTCTTTGTAGTTTCCCTTAGATGATCCAAATCCCTGGGTTTTCCAAACTTCTGGTGTTTCCACTGAATAGGCTTCTCACTCAAAACTTTATACACTGCCTGCACACTGCCTGTCCTCCCAGGCCTTCTTCTGAAATCTAGGAAGCCTTCTTAACCTCAGAACTTCTGCTTTCCATATGCCCCTAAAACCAACATGATGTGAATGATGCCAAGGTCTGCTGCCAGCTGAACCAGTAGATAGGCTCTCATTTCTTGGCTGTAGAAGCTGAATGCCTGGATCTCTAAGTACTCTGAACCTGATTCTGAGAATAAATTCTCCATGCAAATACCATTCCAGAACCCGTATGGCCACTGCCACCATCTTGGAACATGGCACTCTGGGGCTTACCCCTCAAGGCAAACTCCTTCAACCTTGCAGTCTGAGGCTGCAAAGGGTGGAGATCTGCAGACTCCTGTGACATCATCAGGCCATTCTCTTGTTCTTTCTGGGAAGTGGATATATTACCATCTCTATCCTTGCACTCTATAGCTTTATTGGAGCTTGCCTTCTGGCCAAACTCACAATATTTTAAATCATCCTGCTGCGCTCTTGGCTCTTTGACTCTCAATATACATCTGGCTAAATAACCCCAACAATAGCCATGTTACTAATTCAACATTTGGCTGCTTTGAGATTTCTTTTGACAGATTAATCAATGCACCATGCCTAATCTCAGCCTGAAGCAGTCTGTGAACACAAGCAAAACTCAGACAAACTTTCTGTCAGCCAAAGCACATATCATTTGAAGTCCAACAACCAATGCAGTCCTTTTTCCCAAAAGAAACCTCCTGAGCTTGGTCTTTATAGGCAGGATTTTTATTAACCTTCTGATCTTATGACCACTGGCCAGAATCATCCATACAGAATAGCAGAAGCTGTTCCAATGCTTCTCCGTAGGCAACATCTCCAAACCTTTCATATCTCTTTCCATAAACTATTCCCAAAAGCTCATAATCCACATGGTCATGTAGTCACAGCAACAACCCATTTCTCTGGTACCAAATTCGGTCTCAGTTACTCTTGTCTCATTGCTGGGAGAAAATACCCAAGTCCTAAATTGAAGGAAGGAAAGGTTTATTTAGCTCACAGTTAGTGGAGGTTTCAGTCCATACTCAGCTGGCTCCAAGGTAGAGTGGCATATTGAACAGAGAGTAGCCATTCATGGCAACAGCAAAGCATAAGAGAGAAGGGAGTGGCAGCAGCTCAGGCAGCTAGCTAGCCTCTCTGCACTCCTTACTTTGTAATGCAGAGTATCTGCCCCAGGGCACTCATACCCATAATCCCAGCATTGGATCATGAATCAGTCACAAATTCCAGAAGTTGCCCCATGACTATATGAGGATTTAGGTGGCCAACTAGAGAGAAAACATAATTGATGCCATGTACTAAATGTGATCATCATAATGCAATGTTTTAATAACTTCATTAGAGCACTCAACAGTCACAATGAGTTATTTTAGGCAAAAGATGGCATTATTACCTTGACAAATCTTATTAGAATTGATAATTTGAGTTAGTGGGTTTAAAATTAAATCTTATTAGAATGGAAAATTGGTTTTTGTTTAAAATAGGACCATTTCTTCAACAAATTATATATACAATTTGCAAATTGAAACTCTTGTAATTAAGAAAACAATCCTACCCAGAGCTGAGGAGGCTGGGACAAGAAAATTACTAGAAGTTGGAGCTGTGTAATGAGACCCTGTACAAAGTCAATAAAATATAAACATTAAAAAGTAGAACAAATAAGAGAAAGTAGGCAGTTTAATTGTATCCTGTAATAAAAAATAACTTTTCTTATGTAGCTCAATTAATACTTGTATCTATAATTACTTTGTTAGATTAATAATAAAGAGGAGCATTTTAAACTTTAAACTACTTAATAAATAAATATTAGTTGTATTTATATATTTTTATGAAGCAATCCATAATGTTCTTTATAAATACCTTCTAAAATTATTAGTCAATAAAAGATAACAGACAATTTGAGTGCTATTTTCAATATTTATGCAGGTATTTCTGAGCATAAATTAAACTCTCAGTGTCGTATTACAGATGATCAGTGATGTTCACTGAGCCAATTCTCTCAATATTAAAGAAATTTTATTTTTATGTAATATGCTTCTTTACTGACAGTAGAACTAGTTAGGTAAGGGAGTAATTACTGATTATGTTCTTAACTAAGATACCCCACTAGCACACTGGGAACTGCCTACTGTCTCTCATTCCTTCTATTTCTTTTTTCTTTCTTTCTTTCTTTCTTTCTTTCTTTCTTTCTTTCTTTCTTTCTTTCTTTCTTTCTTTCTTTCTTTCTTTCTTTCTTTCTTTCTTCCTTTTTTCTTTTTTTGTGGAACTGGGGATTGAACTCAAACTCAGGCCCTTGAGCTTGCCAGCGAAGCGCTTACTCCACTGTGCAATCTCCCCATACCTTCTATTTCTTAATGTTTATTGTTGCCAATGTTTTTTTATTTTTATTTTTATTGATGGAATACAGCTCCAACTTTTAGTAGTCCTTCTGTCTCAGCCTCCCCAGTGTTGGGATTATAAGCGTGAATCAAGGTGACTGGTTTTGGTGGCCAGCAAGCCATGTGATACTGGGGATTGAACCCAGGCCTTTAAACTTGCCAGGAAGATGTTTAGATTGCCCGATTGCCCAGATATCTGCCTAGCCCTTAATGCTTTATCTGAAGATTTTCCTCTCCCTCTTATATTGTCAAATATAAGCATATTTTACAAACACCCCAGATTGTGTTATAAATTCTCAGGGACTAAATTTTATTAGCTACGGTCTCTGTTTAGGTGTAAGTTTCACAGAATTCAAACTTGATCAATTATAATTATGAACTTCTTGAAAAGATTTAAATCCAGTCAATTGCAGGTATTAATTTTGAGCAAAGATAATAAGTGAGATTTATATAAGAAATACAATATTAATAAATTGGCTATTTGCACAAGCTATATTCATTGGCTAACTCATTTCAGATTTGACTAGCCTGTAGTGGCTTGCCTGACACATAGATCTTCTAGGATAGTCATGAAGGAATGGAAAGAAGCCTATACATGGAATTAAATAAGTAACCACTTCAGAGTTCTAACCCTACATATTCTTAGTAATACATTTTAGAGCAATGAACTTTTATTTTGTGCCTCTTATCTTTTCTTTTGTGAATCATAAAACATTATTTTCATCAGCTATGTTCTAAAAGGAAATAACATTGGTTAAAAACATGCGTGAATTTAGCTGATAAAACAGTTTTGCCCCAATTGCTGAATGTGAAGAAAAATATTCAAATAAATTCTTAAGTACAGTATGTTGTATATCTATTCCATATTTTTACTAAGAATTTGGATATACAATTCAATCCAAGTCTAGGTATAGTTTTAAAAAGCAACACTGCAATGATTTTCTGCTACTTCATATACATAAACATAAAGATATTTAGAGTTGAACTACAAGAGAGCAGACAAAAAACATAATTTACACCCATCAGATATTTCAGGTAAAAATTACTCTGTTTTATTTTTGTACCAGGGACTAAACTCAGAAAATTGCATTTGCCAAGCAGGCACTTGTGCCACTGAGCTTTATCCCCAGCCATTTCAGGTAAAGAATCTAGTTGTCATAAAATATTGTTGATGAAGAATTCATTTGAAGTATAATGTTTGAATTATTACATTGCCACATCATTCAAAAATAAATCTTTTATATCTATAATGCAGAAAATTCTGTACAAAGTGCGTGTGTGTGTGTGTGTGTGTGTGTTTAATTCATCAGAGAAGATCACCATCAAATAGAGAAAATATTTAAAATGGAAAGATTTTGAAAATAACTTTTTTTCAAAGTTAAATAGCTGGAATTGACTGGAATTTAACACTCAGCTTATAATGAAATTGCAGGATCTCTTGAAATGAGCAGGTTGAGATGGGGTATGGATGAATAATCTTAAAATCTGTTGGCAATACTGGCTATCTGTGTGATATTGATAAAAGTTTCAGATGCATACATAATGAATCTCCAGTGTCAGGCATATTGCAAAAAGCAGACTCTTCATGGCCTTTCTGATAATTTTATTCTGAACTGTGCTTTTTGGAAAGCTGCCAGGTGAGCACCAGATTTGCAGGAATTGTAAACTGTTTCTGGTTTTCAAAACAAGATTTCAATCTTGAATTCATAGCTTAGAAAAAATGATATCCAACAGATGTTTTTAAGTTCAACATTTTTCTAAGAAATAAACTGAAAACAACTTAATTACAAAAATTTAGTAGTGTGGGTACTGCTCAACTAGTCTCTTCTTTCCTTAATTGAGGTAACAGCTTTAAAAACTACTATTTCCTACTCAAATGAGATAAATAAATTGACTTGAAATTCAGTTCATCTTGTAATTATACCTGGTGATTACATCCATGCGTTGTATAACTTTCTTTACTTGTAAAGAAACATTGTGTTTTATCCTTCACCTTACCTCTATTCAACACAGAATTAGTTTAATATAAATTCTGTAGCTATGTTCTAAAGGATGTTATGCATGAGATTATGAGGGAAACAAAAATCCTTATACTTGATTAGGGTTTAACAATGCATTAAATAGAAAATCTAGATTGCTCTGAGAAATGTACTCATTTCTGGAGGGAGAAGTAGAGGTTTTACAGAAGTAATGCACTTACAGTGAACCAACTAATTATTGATGTTAAAAGCACTTCTGTTTGGAGCTCCTGCACTCCTCTGCACTAGCAGATCTAGCCCAGACCAGCCTCTGAGTGAGTCTTACTGCCCTATTCATGGGACACCTCCCCTCGCTCTCTCAGGAAACTTCCAGCCCTCCTCTCTGGCCCAAACTCAGGCACAGCAGTTGTGGGAGTGAGCTCCTGCTCTTTGCTCCGCTGACCGATCAAGTCCAGGTCATCCCCTGAGTGAGTCTTGCTGCCCTATTCATGGGACGCTTTCCGTCCCACTCCCTTGCTCTCTCTGGAAACCTCCAGCCCTCTCATCCAGCCCAAGCTCAGACCCAGCGAGTGTAGGGATGAGCTCTTGCTCTGCCCTGCACTGGCGAACCCAGTCCACGTATCACTTGAGTGAGTCTCTCACTGCATTCTCAGGAGCCTTTCAGCCCTGCTTTCTTGAGAAACCTCCATACTTCTTATCCACCCCAACAATAGGTTCAGCTAGTGTGTGGGAGAGCTTCTGGACCCCCTGAGCCCCTTGGACAAGGGGCACAACAGAGGAACACCACAGAGTCACTGATGTGCCAGAGAGGCACAACAAGTTCAGTTCCAAGTAATTCAACAAGAAGAAGCTTAACACAAGAGCTAGACCCAAGCTAGGAATAACTGGATAAACTAAAAGTTAATAGATCTGTATCTGAACTTCAGTAGATACTAAGGTTACAACTGCACCAAAGCTCTACACGAAAGGTCAGAAGTCAGAGATATATGAAATGAAAAAGAGAAGGAGCAAAATGCATTCTCAGGCCTCTACCCAACAAGAACAAGTGCAGAGGACACTAGTTCAGCTGGTAAGTATGAATTAATAGCGCTGAAAGTAAAGAAACAACAGCAAAAAGCTTTAGAGGAATTCAGAGCAGAATTCATTTCTGAAACAAAAGAAAGCAATTTCTGAACACATAGCATCTGAAGTAAAGAATCAAGTGCAGAAAAATAAGGAGGAAAACCATTGCCCTCCAAGAACAAGTGCAGAGGACCCTAACTCACCTAAAATGTATGAATTAATAGTGTCAGAAGTAAATAAGCTACAGTAGAAAGGTATAGACAAACTTAAAGCAGAATTAATTTCTGAAATAAAAACAGAAGTAACTGAATTTATAACATCTGAAGTAAAGAATAAAATACAGAAGCATATGGAGAAACACAATGAGAAAAAAACTCTGCAGTAAAAGAATTAATAGCTTCTTCTAAAGAAGACACTGATAAAAAAAAATAGAGGCAATTAGAAAAATGATGGGCTCCTTAAATGAACAATACAGGAAAGATATAGATCACATGAAGCAGAGGAACTTAAATCTCAATCACAAGCCTGCAAAACCATTTGAGTGAAAGTGAAGACAGTGTCAGATCTTGAAGACACTGGTGCAACCAGTGAAAAGGTAAGAAAAGATCTCTTAAAAACAACTAGGATGCAGAAAAGAAATGATTCATCACCTGTGAAATGATGGAAGGATGAACAACGTGAGACTAATAGTAATCAATGAGAAAGATAGAGTCAATAGAAATGTCATAAAAAGAATATGGGCAGAAGTAATAGCATAAAACTTCCCAAATATGAGGAAACAATCTGATATTCAGGTAACCAAAGCATACAGGATGCCAAATAACTTCAACCCAAATAAAAATACACAATAATCAAGATCCTAGATATCCAGCAGAAGAATAACATACTGAAAGCTGCAAGAGAAAAGAAGCAGATTACATTAGAAGGAACATACATGAGAATTACGGCTGACTTTTCTTCACAAACCATGAAGGTAAGAAGAGAATGGACCACAGTACCTCAAATCCTCTATGAAAACAAATTCCAGCCCAGACTACTACTATACCCTGCAAAACTCTCTTTGAAATTTGATAGAGAAGTGAAATACTTCCTTGACAAAGAACAACTAAAGAATTTCATGATGACAAACCATCCCTACACAGACTACTGAAAGATATTCTGGACAGGGACCAAAATGATCAGAATTCCACCAGTGAGAACAGAATAAATCCACTAAATATGGCAAACAAACACAGGACAACAAAAAAGAGTAAAAGCAGGTAAATAACATGTCAATCATAAGTCCACACATTTCAATTATAACCATCAATGTAAATGGACTCAGTTCTCCAATTAAGATAAGTAGACTGGCACAGTGGATTAAGAAAAAAATACAACAGTATGATGTATGCAGGAAACACAAATCAAAAAGACATTTATAGGCTCAAAGTCAAAGGATGGAAAACAATACTACATGCTCCAGCACATCACAAAAAAGCAGGGGTAGCAATACTATACTCAGACAGTCTCAACTTCAAATGAAGAATGATCAAGCAAAACAAAAAGGCCACTATACACTGGTTACCGGAAAAATTCAAGAGGAAGAGGTAACACCTATAAATATGTATGCACCAAACATGGGAGCATACAACTATATAACAGAAGTCTTAATGGACATGAAAAATCTATTATCCAATACCACAAACTTAACAGGAGATCTTAACACTCCCTTATCACAAAAAGATATGTCAAGCAGTCACAAAATTAGCAAAGAAGTAACAGAACTGAACATGAGCTTGAAACAAATAGATTTAGTGTCCATTAAATGCAAAGTATTTCACCCAAACACAGCTGAATACACATTTATTTCAGCTGCACATGGGTCATTTCCTAAAACAGACCATGTACTGTTCCATAGGTCATGCTTAAGTAAATTCAAGACAACAGAAATTGTCCTATGCATATTATCGGACCACAGTGCAATGAAACTGGAAATAAACAACAAATAAAACTGAAAAAAATCATAAATACATGGAAATTAAATAGCCTTCTACTAAGCAATCAATTGGTCACAGATAAAATCAAACAAGAAATACAATACCAATTCAATGAAAATTGAAGCACAAAGAATCAGAATTTATAGTATGTGGTCAAAGCAGTTCTCAAAGGAGAATTTATAGCCATGAACTCGCACATAAGGAAAGCAGAAAGGGAACAATTAAACACCCTAATACAACACCTCTAACCACTAAAAAAGGAAGAACAAAACAAACACAGAGCCTAAAGAGGGGAAGAAATCATAAAAATTGGAGCAGAAATGAACTCACTTGAGAAGAAAACGGGTCAAAGAATTAATGAATCAAGAAGCCGGTTCTTTGAAAGATTAAATAAAATTGTTAAGGCCCTAGCTCAACTCACCAAAAAGAGGAAAGAAAAAATTCAAATACAAGAAATAAGGAATGAAAAGGGTGAAAATCACCACAGACCAAAAGGAAATTCAGAAAATTATCAATAGCTACATTGAGAATCTTTACTTTCACAGAATAGAAAACACAAATGAAATTGACAGATTCCTCGAAAGGTACAAATTCTGAAATTGAATCAAGAGGCTATAACCACTCTCAGAAACCCAATAACAGCCAATGAAATACAAGATGTAATAAAAAACCTACCAACAAGAAAAGTCCAGGTCCTGATGGAATTACAGCTGAAATCTACAAGAAATTTATGGAAGACATATGCCCCATACTCCTGAAAATCTTCAATGAAATTGAAAAGAAAAATGTTCTCCCAAAATCATTCCAGGAGTCAAGTACTGATACCAAAACCAGGGAAAGATGCAACTGAAAAAGCGAACTGCAGGCCAATCTCCCTCGTGAACATAGAAGCAAAAATCCTCAATAAAATTCTAGCAAATAGAATACAGCAAATCATCAAGATCATACACCATGACCAGGTAGGATTCATCCCAGGGATGCCGGGATGGTTCAATATTTGAAAATCTATAAATGTAATACACTGTATTATTAGATTGAAAACTAAAAACCACATGATCCTCTCAATTGATGCAGAAAAGGCTTTTAACAAAGTCTAACACTCATTCATGTTCAAATTCTTACAAAAAGTTGAATAGAGAGCCCTATTTCAATGTGATAAAGCCATTTATGAAAACCCAATGGCTTAATTATAAATGGGGAAAAACTAAGATCTTTTACTCTTAGATCTGGTGCAAGACAAGCATGTCCTCTATCACCCCTACTATTCAATAGAGTTCTGGAAGCATCAGCTACAGCCATTAGACAAGAGAGAGAAATTGAAGAAATAAGAATAGGTAAAGAAGTCAAATTATCATTATTTGCAGGTACATGATACTATACATGAAAGATCAAAAAAATTCCAGCAAGAAGCTACTAGAATTAATAAATTCGGTAGCATAGCAGGATACAATCTCAAAACATAAAAGTTAATAGCATTCCTCTACAGAGATAAAAAAAAAGTAGCAAAATTAGAGAAAAAATAACTTTTGCAATAGCACTGAGGAATATGAAATACCTTGGAATTAATCTAAAACTAAATAAGTCAGAGATCTTTTCAAGGAAAATTACAGTACTATTAGAAAAGAGATCTTGGAAGAATTCAGAAAATGGAAAGATATTCCATATTCTTGGAAAAGAAAAACCAACATCTTAAAGATGGCCATATTCCCAAAATTTAATGCATTTGTGCAGATGTATTGCAATCCCTACAAAACTACCACCAGCATACTTCACAGACCTAAAGAAATCATTCCTAAAATTCTTTTGAAACCAGAAAACACTTAGAAGAGAAAAGGCAATCCTGGCCAACAAAGACAAGGCACTAGGCATTACAATCCCTGACTTGGAATTGTACTACAAAACTACTATGATAGAATCAGCATGGTACTGGCAACTAAATAGACCTGAAGATCAGTGGAATAGATTAGAAGATGCTGAAGGGTCTATGAACACATTCAGCCACCTGATTTTCAACAAAGGGGCCAAACTTGCTTACTGGAAGAAAGATAGCCTCTTTAACAAATGGTGCTAGAAAAATGGGCTTTCTACAGGCTGAAAAACTAAAACTTGACCTACATCTATCACAAGGATATAAACTAACATCAAAATAGATTAAAGATCTAAACATGAAAATAGAAGCACTCAATCTCCTGGAAGAGAAAGTAGGAACTCTTGAAGACGTAGGGGTAGGCAAAGATTACATGAACAAACATGTATTCGCACGGGAAACTTGAAAGAATTAACAACTGGGACCAACTCTTATTGAGAAGTTTTGCATGACAAAATAACTTATCAACAAAGTGAAAAGATAAGCCACTAATTTGAAAATGTCTTACCTAATAAGGCTTCAGACAAAGATCTGCTCTCTAGAATTTATAAAGAACTAAAATACTACATCATTGTCCTTAAATTTAAAGACCCAATCCAGAAATGGGCATTGGAGATGAATGCACACTTTTCAGAGGACAAAATTAAAGAACTGAATAAATATATGAAAAAATGCTCCACTTCACTAACCATCCATGAAATGCAAATAAAAACAGCACTGAGATACCATCTCACTACAGAAGGAATGACTATCATAAGTCAAAAAAAAAATGTTGTGGAGGATGTGAGGAAATGGGATCCCTTCTCCACCGCTGGTCAGAATGTAGATTGGTACAACCATTGTGTAGTTAATTGTGGAGACTCCTCACAAATCTAGGACTGGAAGTCCCATTCAATCTGGCTATCCCCCTGCTGGGAATTTTCCTGGAGGAACTGAAAACATCATATAACAGTGGTATATGTGTACCTATGTTCATAGTAGCATAATTTGTGATAGCCAAGTCTTGGAAACAACCAAAATGCCCATCAACTGAATAATGGATGAAAAAGATATGGTATTTCTATACAATGGAGTATTACTCAGCTATAAAGAATGATAAACTTGAAGACTTCATATTTATGTGGATGCCACTTGAACATATACTCATTAGTGAAATAACCCAGACCCAAATGTGTAAATATTGTATAGTCTCCCTAGTATAATAACTGAAAAGAAGAATTACAAATAGAAAGCTATAACACACTTAAAAGGAGAGCAAGAACTTTAACACTAGACAAGGAAGAGCAAGCAGAAGAGCTAAGAAAAACGACAGAGGCAAGCCGTACATCTGTATGTAGAAGATGGGCAAGGCAATGATCCACAGAATCTTCAGAAGATTTTCCTTTCTAGCAGTTTATTGGAAGGATTCTCACCCTGACTAACTATATATGCTGATACCTGTGAACTAAGCAACTGCACTGAAGATGACAATTTGTAGTAGTAAATTTAGGCTGGGAGTGCCTTTCATTCAGGTCTTCTGAATAGGTGCTATTTGTAATGACATGCCAGTTGCAGCCCAGCTGTCTCTCGAGTACACGTTTTTTAACAAAGGAGGGGGGCGTGGTAAATGAGCCAGGAGACAGGAAATGTAGTAATGCAGGACTGTCCTGCTACAATGCTATGTATGGTTAGATTTCTAAACTTATGTGTAAACATATGCAATTGATTATTCCTATTTTTACAATATATTTTAATTTTTTAAACTTGTATGTTATATTTTGTAGGGACTTAAATTTAATGTATCAATACTTGTGATAAATACCTGCTCTTTATTAAGCCTGATGTTTGATACTAAGACAGATAGTGAGGTTAAGCTCAACAGCTGAAGATACGTTAGTAACCATATGCTTCTCTTTAGGAGGGTTAAAAACCTAAGATTGTGGGCCTAAAATTAGAGAAAAAGGAGGACCAAAAGGACAGAAAACATTTTGGCCTTAGCCTTTCAAAGTCAATTAAGACTCAGGACATAGTAGAACCTGTACTATAACATCATGCAAGTCAGTGGTATCCAAGTTTTCTAATCAAGGAGATTATGGGGCCAAAGAGAAAAGTGATTGAGGATATAGAGTGAGCCTAAAGAGAGTCACTTGTAGAGAAAACATTCTCTCAGGCTTCCACAGAATGCAAATTGGTCAAGCAATGACTGTGACTCATCTACATGGCTGACAGACAAAGGATCTACAAACTGCGGTACAGTGCCTCAGGATAAATTCTGAGGGGATTTGAATGACCTTAATCAAATACAAAAGCTATATTTCTTGTTACATAGGTTATGCTTTATCTTGGTCTTAACCATCCAGCAGAAAAGTATTAAAGCAAAGTATAAGAAGTAAAACCATATTGTTATGCTGAGCTGTAAAGGACTCAAGTCAATAAATTCTGACATTGTCAGATATATGGAAAACCCAATACTATTATGGACTACTGGACTATTTGGGAATATTTTGCTGAACTCATACACCTACAATATTTCAATAAACAATAAAGGGAACACAAATGAATGACCACTTTGTATCTG
>PVKA01021400.1:0-38766 GCA_004027165.1 Ctenomys sociabilis | reverse complement strand
TTCTACAAGAAATTTATAGAAGATATAATCCCCACACTCCACAAGCTCTTCCATGAAGTTGAAAAGGAAAAAGTTCTCCCAAAATTATTTCCTGAGGCAAGTATTATACTGATTCCAAAACCAGGGAAAGACACAACCGAAAAGGAGAACTACAGGCCAATCTCCTCATGAACATAGATGCAAAAATACTCAACAAAACTCTGGCAAATAGAATACAGCTAATCATCAAGAAGATCATACACCATGACCAGGTAGGATTCATCCCAGGGATGCAAGGATGGTTCAATATTCGAAAATCTATAAATGTAATACACTATATTAATAGACTGAAATCTAAAAACCACATGATCATCTCAATTGATGCAGAGAAAGCCTTTGACAAAGTCCAACAATCATTCATGTTCAAGGTCCTACAGAAATTTGGAATAGATGGACTCTATCTTAACTTGATAAAAGCAATCTATGACAACCCAAAAGCTCATATAATCCTAAATGGGGAAAAAATGAAATCTTTTACTCTTAAATCAGGTACAAGACAAGGATGTCCTCTATCACACCTCCTATTCAATATAGTCTTAGAATCCTTAGCAACAGCCATTAGAACAGAGGGAGAAATAAAGGGAATAAGAATAGGTAAAGAAGAATTTAAATTATCACTATTTGCAGACGACATGATACTTTACTTGCAAGACCCCAAAAATTCCACCAAGAAACTACTAGAACCGATAGGGAAATTCGGTAGCATAGCAGGATACAAAATCAGTACTCAAAAGTCAATAGCACTCCTCTACACAGATAACAAGCACACTGAAAGGGAAACAATAGAAACAATACCTTTTCCAATACCATCGCAGAAAATGAAATACCTTGGGATTCATTTAACCAAGGAAGTCAAATATCTTTTCACGGAAAATTACAACACCCTAAGAAAGGAGATTATAGAGGATTTCAGAAAATGGAAAGATATTCCATGCTCCTGGATAGGAAGAACCAACATCGTGAAGATGGCCATACTCCCAAAATTGCTGTACAGATTTAATGCAATACCTATCAAACTGTCAACAACATACCTACCAGACATAGAGAAATCAATCCTAAAATTTATTTGGAACCACAAACGACCTAGAATAGCAAAGGCAATCTTAGCCAATAAGGACAAGGCAGGAGGCATCACAATTCCTGATTTGAAAGTCTACTACAAAGCCACTACAATGAAATCCACATGGTATTGGCAACAAAATAGACCTGAGGATCAGTGGAGTAGATTAGGAGACGCAGAAGCATCTACAAAAACATTCAGCCTTCTTATCTTCAAGAAAGAGGCTATAAAAGCTCACGGGAAGAAAGATAGCATCTTTAACAAATGGTGCTGGAAAACATGGCTCTCCACATGCCTAAAACTAAAACTTGACCCAGCTCTATCACCATGCACTATGTTAAAGTCAAAATGGATGAAAGATCTAAACATTAAAACAGAAAAACTCAATCTCCTGGAAGAGAAAGTAGGAAGAATTCTTGAAGACATAGGAGTAGGTAAAGAGTTCATGAACAAACATATATTCGCACGGGAAGCACTTGAAAGAATCAACAACTGGGATCAACTCTTCTTAAGGAGCTTCTGCATGTCAAAAGAAATTGTCGCCTTGTGTGGTGGCACATGCCTGTAATCCCAGCACTTGGGAGGCTGAGGCAGGAGGATTGTTGTGAGTTCAAGATCAGCTTGAGCTACAAAGTGAGCTGAAGGACAGCCTGAATGGCATAGTGAGACCATGTCTCAAAAAGACATTAAAAAAAAGAAAAAAATTGTCAACAGAGTGAAAAGACAACCCACAAACTTTGAAAAAATCCTAACTAATAAGCAATCAGACAGAGGTCTGCTGTCTAGAATATATAAAGAACTAAGATATAATAGGACCCTCAAATTTAAAGACCCAATTCAGAAATGGGCATCTGAGATGAATACACACTTCTCAGATGATGAAATTAAATAAGCAAATAAATACATGAAAAAATGCTCCACATCTCTAGCCATTCATGAACTGCAAATAAAAACAACACTGAGATACCATCTCACTCCAGAAAGAATGGTATCATAAGGAAATCAACCAACAACAGATGTTGGAGAGGTTGTGGAGAAAAGGGAACACTTCTCCACTGCTGGTGGGAATGTAGACTGGTACAACCATTGTGGAGGTCAGTGTGGAGACTCCTCAAAACAGTAGGACTAGAAATCCCATTCAAGCCGGCAATCCCCCTCCTGGGAATTTTCCCAAAGGATCTGAAAACATTGTATCATGGGGATATATGTATACCTATGTTTATAGCAGTGCAATGTGTGATAGCAAAATCTTGGAAACAAACAAGATGTCCATCACATGATGAATGGTTGCAAATGATGTGGTATTTCTATATAATGGAGTATTACTCAGCTACTAAGATTGATAACTTTGAAGCATTTATACTGAAGTGGATGCCACTTGAGCATATATTCATAAGTGAAATAAACCAGACACACAGGTGTTAATATCATATAGTCTCCATAGTATAACAAGCAAAAAGCAGAAATACGAAAGGAAATGTACAACAACAACTAAAATAAATTGAGTCAGATAAGGCAAAGTGAATGGCACATGCTGCAGGATACTAATCAGCTTTTCTTCTGGATGGTTAGCAACCTAAGTTCACCAGTAAGTGTTGGAGAAATAGAAGAACCACAAGGCCAGCCAACATTTTGGCTCTAGCCCTTCAAGCTCAGCGAAGACTCAGGACATAGGAGAACCTGTACTGCAATATCATGAGACTCAGGTGAGCTCCAAATTTTCTGAACAAGGAGATTATGGCGCTACAGAGGAAAGAGACTGGAATTCTATAGTGTGCCTGAGGAGAGTCACATCGAGCGAAAACTTTCTCTCCGGCTCTCTCAGAGAGCAAACTGGTCAAGCACTGGCCGTGACTCATCCACATGGATGACACAGACAAAGGATCTACAGAATAATGTACAGGACTACAAGATTAACCCTGAGGGGACTTCACTGACCACATAAGAAACATAAAGTAGAGCCGGGCGTGGTGGCGCATGCCTGTAATCCCAGCACTAGGGAGGCTGAGGCAGGAGGATTGTTGTGAGTTCGAGACCAGCCTGAGCTACAAAGTGAGCTTAAGGCCAGCCTGAACTGCACAGTGAGACCCTGTCTCAAAAAAGACAAAAAAAAAGAAAAGAAAGGAAACATAAAGTACATCTGTTGGTATATAAGTCTTGCTCTATCTAAGTCTTAACCATCCAGCAGAAAAGTATAAAAATGAAGTATACATCGCGGGGCCATAATATTAAGCTGAGCTGTAAATGGCTATGGTCAACAACTTCTTCAGATAACGCACTATTGTTGTGGAATGCTGGACTGTGTTGGATTGCGTTGTCGAGTTCAAGCAACTAAGTTAGTTGATTGACAATGGAGTGCCCACCTTTGACAGGTGTAGACAAAGGAAGGGGTATAGAAAGAAAAAATCATGATGTGTGTGTATATACAGTACAGTTGGGATAGATAATGCTGTGCTTCTACATAATCCTATGAGAGGCAAGATTTGCAGTAATAGTGGTTGGACAGGATATTATGTCGGCTTCTAGTACTATGGTCATCCACTAGGAAAATAATTATTGAGTTTTTGATATAATTCAGGTATAAAAAATAAGATCAGTAAGCAGCTACACTCTTAATTTACTGATAAGAGACATCTGCTATAATAATGTCTGTAAGTATAATATCATGTATGCACCTTGTACGATACCAAAACATTATGAAAACAGTTGAAATGTATGAATTCATCGAATCTGTCTTGTTAAGGTGTTTTAAAACTGTCTGATTGACATTTGTACTTCAATAAAATAAAAAATAAATTAAAAAAAAGAACAACAAAAAGGTAAAATCACAAATGACACCACTAAAATAAAGAAGATTATGAGTAAGTACTCTGAAAACCTGTACTCCAACAAACTGGAGCATTTGGAAGAAATGTAGAAGTGCCTGGATACACATGTAGAAAGAAGATATTAAAACCCTCAATAATCCAGTGGCAGACAATGAAATTAAAGCAGCAATGACAAACTTAACCAACATCTTCACGTCTTCTGTTGATGGCCTTAACCAAGGCCATCAACAGAAATAAAGTAATATAATCTGGCAAATCCAGGGGTGAGGTGTGTTTTATTATCTATTCTAGTGAAGAGAATTTGTAAATCTAGTTAAAATCTCATTTCACATCATTTATAATTTTTATTAGTGTATGTTTGCAGTACCTCACACTTCCATTTGTTGCAGGTAGCAGGCACTCGTATACGACACACTCCTCTTACAGCCCGCTATATTCTCCATGTCCTCTCCTTCCACATTTCTTTCTAGGTGCCAGACATCTGTCTGCCTATTTGCTCTTGTATGACTTTCATTTTGGTCTTTATTTTCACTTTGGTTTTCTTATGGAAGAGAAACTGTATCCTTTTATTATGTATTTGGTTGTGCAGCTCGAACTCATGGTAATCCTCCTGTTTTCAGGCTCCTCCATGCCAGGATTACAGGCATGTGCTGCCATACCCAGACTCTAGCTGGTTCAGCCTACCCTGGTGAAGGGGCTGGCGAGCATGTGGTGCCGGAGATGAAACTATGTCCCTGTGCTTGCCTAAGCTGGCTGAAGCAGACACTTTAGTCTGCTGAGCTATATTACTGACCCTAAAACCTTATACTTTCTAAAATTGTATGTCTGATTTATTTTCATTTAATATTATAGAGCAAGGATGCACCTATTTTCCTACAAATGACTGAAATTTATCGTTCTTTAATATGGAGTTCCATGCTGGGTAAATACCACATTTTCTTCATCATTTAGCTGTTGATAGACACTCTGGCCATTTCCAAGATTTAGCTATTATGAATTGTGCTGCTGTAAACATGAAAAATACATGTGTTGCTGTAGTTTGATATCTTCAACTCTTTCAGAAAGATACCTAGAAGGAAAATAGCTAAGTCATGGAGGTTCCATTTTAAAGGTTTTTCTTAAGGAATCCCTCACACATCCATAGTAGTTGAACTAGGATACACTCCCATCAGCAATGTGCAGTTGTGGGGTGCCAAATACTGCATCCCAGCATCAGGAGATACCCTACTTCCCTTCTCTACATCACTACTAGACCATTGTCTTTCAGTTGAGATGATTGCTTTTTCTTTCATTGAAGAACAAATAGCAATGAAACAGTTTCAAATCAAATTAGCAGGACAGATTCAATAATTAATACATTGAATATTGTTTTCATAGTGGCTTTTTGTCATACAAGGTTTGATTGCTTTTTCTCTTACCTTTAAATGTGCATTCTCAGTCAGCAGAGAGAGGAATGACACACTAACTAAATGGCAAAATGTCACTTCAAATATGGTAACTAGAAAGGTAACATGTAATCTTGTCCATCACATATACTGAACAGAACATAGTTGTAAAGGCATCTTCAAGCCACAGAACCATGTGTGCTGGTAAATTTATTGGAATTTGTTTGAAAATTCAAACTCCTTACTTATGGAACTCTTTAGATTTTATATTTTCGTTGCATCAGGTTTGGGTGCTTCTAGAAAATTTTTCATTTCATCTAGGTAATCTGATTTGTTGCTGTACAATTTTTATAGTATTCTCTTATAGTTATTTTTATTTCTGTGGGGTTGATAGTTAGGTTGCCACTGTTAATAAGTTAGTATTTTGAATCTTTTACCTATTGTCATTGATCAATCTGACCAGATTTTTAAAAATGCTATGATATTTCAAAGGAACCAACTTTTCATTTTGTTAATTCTAAGTAACTTTGAAGTTTAAGGTAGTGTGAGCATAGTTTGGAAAATGTAAAGGAGTTTTAAAATACGTCTTTGATCTCAGGCTTGGTAACTATATAATCCAAATGGTTTTAGTTAATTATAATAATCTCAAATACTTCTGTAAAGAAAAGATGATGCATGGTATACAAGTAGATACATTTTTGAAATTGTCATTTGCTACTTTTGAACATTAAGAGAAAGTGTTCACAGATAGGATAATGCATGGGCAATAGCACGCTATGCACAAGACACATATAATATGTCGAACAGATGGAAAAATCTACATCCATCTGTTGTATGCTTATGCCAAAACAATGGTGACAATCATATATGAAGAGTTAATGGAGCCGTCTACTTAAAACTGTACATCAATATTTTTTCTGTCTGTAACAAACCCAGAAATTCTAAAAATATCTCCAAGAATAAAACAGGTATTGCACATCAATGTTTCTGATGAATATTGAGTTATTTCTAAAATTTAGATACACCATACATGTATCACCAAAAACCATAGGAAGGTAGAAAAGAAATGAGGAAAGAGGGAGGGAAAGAATCATTACCTCTGGAGACAGTTCAGAGAGTTAAAATTACATGAAGGCCCTTATGGCTAGCCAGGAAAGTGCTTATTCTACTGAGTCACTTCCCTGGCCCCCCTTATATGAAGTTTTTAACAATCAAAATAAGTGTGTCTCCCTAGACAACTCTGAGAAGTGTGCTGAGTTGTCTTACTGGTTTACTATTTAAGCATTTCTTATTCTATATGGACATATGTGCTGTTAAAGACTAATGAGCCAGGGCCTGCCAAATAGATTAGTGGATTAAAGTGCCTGCAAGCAGGTTCAGGGGCTGGGGTTTCAATCCCCGGGCCTGCCATGCCAGCCCTGCTCCCGGGGCATGCTGAGTCACAATTGAGACTGAGTGTGGTGGTGCATGCCTGCAATCCTAGCTCTTGGGAGTCTGTAAACAGGTGGATCACTATGAGTCCGATCTAGTAATGAGATCCTGAACACCTTGTAGACCTGTCCCTAAAACTACAAAAAGAAAAAACACTAATGAGCCAGAAATTACCAGACATGAGCCTGTAGTCTGCGGAAATCATACTTAATCTCTCAAAGAAGTGAGAGAAGCACAAGCCAGAAGGACTCTTGATTGTTCCTCTCAGCATGAGAAAGAAGGAAAAGTTTTGTAAGGTTGGGTTCCTGATGAAAACTTCTCTGCATGGTCTCAGGGAAGTGGGGATCAATTTCAGATCCATTAGTGTACCTGAGTCTGGATTAAAAGGTGCATAATTATTAGCCAGGGATTAGCAGTTGACTATTGTCATGAGGCTAGAGCAGTTTAGCAATTGGGTACTTGTAATACTAGATAAGGCTGATGAAGGGTACCTTGTTGCATCATTAATAAGAAAGCAATAAACACTCAAATTGGAATGGGAAATGGGGACCATGATGTTTAAAAGCTGCTATACACCTTTTAAAGAACCAGTGTTTTTAATTTTGCAATTGAAATGTCTGTACTCCCTGCATGAGTAACAACAGAGTTGCATATATATATATATATATATATATATATATATATATATATATATATATATATATATATTCTCTAGCCATCTGTTAAGTCTCATACATAATAAAAAAATTTGTTCTTTTAAAATGGCATTAAATCTTCAAAGGTACTCTTTAGTATAAAAGCAAAATGACAAAGTAATGTAATTTCAACTCTGGATTAAACTTCAATTCTCATTAAAAATTATTGGGATACAAAAAAGTTCCTAGGATTCCCTTTTCTCTGTCTTGATCACTCTTAGGGGACATAAAACATTAAGGTTAATCAAGCTTTGCCTCGAACAGCTCTTTTATTTATTTATTTTTAATTCTCCATAATACTAATGAGGTAGTTTAATGCAAAGAATGGTCATAAATAAATTGGCTCAGGGTATTTGCAACCTCCTTGAGAGCAATAATCTTATTTTATTCACATTTGTACCCCTCAGAGCTTTGCACAACACCTTGTATATATGAGTCTTGATTAACATTTGGTGGAGAGAATCCTATTTGAAAAAGAACTTTGAAAGCACTATATAAAAGATTGAGTATACTATAAGACGCACAAAGAAAAACGTTGATCTTAACTGCACCTGGAAGTGTGTATGTCATTTTAATGCTTTCCCAATGGCTAGAGGATAATCAGTCTCAAAAGACAAAACCATGTTCTTCGCTTCAAAACAAAAGTGAGTTTTTACACAGTTAGTGAATCAACCCCTAGAATTTATTGAATGGTTTAAAATTATGCTTTATCCATCTTTCATTCTTCTACTAATCTATTATAAATTTGTCAGATATAAAATTATCTAGCAAACTTCAGAATTATAATCATATTATTCATCCTTATCATTTAGCATGTTAATAAGTATATTTATAATAACTAGACTTAACCTATAACTTGGTACTTATTACAGGAACATGAATTTCCTTGCACGGTTGATAATTTGTTCTCCCAAAATAAGAACCTGACTGGTATCCTGGTAAAGGAAATGTCACCTCTGTTTTGGTGTTGCCCTTTAGAGACACAAAAGGACAAGTATGGATTTCTTCTGTAACAATATTCATATAGAATGCAAGCAGCTTTCTCATGAAACCTTTTACTTGACTCTGACAGTATCTTCAGTGGCAGCCCGATATCATGCATCAGAAGCATGAGAACAGTCCTTCCAATCCTTCAGACTATTAAGTAGGTCAATGGCATGGCTTTATCTTCGCTTATCCGCCCCAATGTCACAGGCAGTGCTGAATGACAGCCATGTATCCAATCCTACCATTGTGCCAGACATGCTCCTCTTTCATGGATCATGTTTCTGATTAAGTTTTGATTCTCCTTTGTGTGATTTGGAATTGCTAATAATAATGTAATGACTGATTTTATGATCATTATTTTCTACTCTTATCACTGCATTCAAATTAAAACAGTCCCCAAGGAGTGGAAAATCCAGAACTTAGAGTAAAAATTCCAATAATAAATTGTTAAATACTTAACTCTAAGTTGCATATATGCATGTGCTTAATTTAAAAAAAGAAATATACACATTTTCCATCTTTTTGCCACCAATTATTACACTGAATCACACAATAATGACCATATTTCTCCAAATTTATTGTACAAAACTAGAAATTCAAATAGAGGACAGATACTAGGAAGTAGGAAAGACGTATTCAAATGAAGGAAACAAGAAGTGGGGGAAGGAGAGGGAAAGAAAGGAAAATGGATTTGAAGAAAAAACTGGAAATAGAACTTTAGCAAGTGGGTTGGATTGGAGGAGGGAAATGAAAGAAGGGATGGAGAGAGGCAAAGGAAAGGGGAAAATAAGAATTAAAATGTGTTGTGTACAGGTCCCAATTCCCCATGATGAATGTGGACGAGGGTCCTGACTTATCACTGCAGACTTGTACAAATTAAAAAAATAAATATAATAAAGGTATGGTTTTGACAGCACACTAAAATGAAATATATATCATTAAGTCTCGTTTTTCAAAACACCAAATGAGTAACAGTAAGTAGCAAAATATAAGCAGAAATGTAAGTATAGAAGTTCATCAGAGGTAACTTAGAAATCTTCCTTTTTCAAGGAGTTAAAGCCCAATGATGAGCCTTCTTTGGAAAGCATGTACATTCTCTTTCAAAGGGGACACTTGCATTGTAGTATTTTTTCCTCTACCTAATTAAAATATTGGTGTTTGCTGTCAATTAAAAAGAAATACTAGTTTCCTGACAGAGAAGCCTGAAAACAAACAAATTATATTGTTGCCTTTTTCTGATCTATGATCTATATAACATAAGGGATTGTTTTTTTTATTTAAAAATTTTATGTCTTTAAACCTGTTTTCTATTTGAAAAATTTCTTTTTTTATTTTAATAGTTTTATGGAGAAAGAAGTAGCAATGAGACAGTTTCAAAACAGGTTAGTAATACAATTATAATACATTGCATATTGTTGTCTTTGTCATAGTTGTTCCTGGTACAAGATGCAGACATGGTATCTTACCTAAACACTATTAGTTCAAAACCTTATCATTGAACTAAGAGAAAATAGCTGCATATTTATGCTAGTTTGTATATATAGATATATATTTTTCCACTAGAAAATGATCCATTTATATCCCCCTTTTGTTTAGTTTTGTCAGAGATGTGTATTCCATTGCCATTCATATATTGTAAGTGCATGAAGTCAGCAGAATAATCCAATATAGTCCAGTAGTTTATAATAGTAGTGGGTTATCTGCAAGACTGGCTGCGTCAGAAGTTGTTGACTTGAGCCTTTTACAGCTCAGCATATTAATATGGCTTTACTTTTTATCAAACCTGTTTTAAAAATGAGAAAAACTTAGCATCTAAAATTTGAGCAGAGAGAGAGAGACAGACACAGACAGACAGAGACAGAGAAAGGGAGAGACAGGGAGGGAGAGGAAGAGGTAGAGAGAGAAGGAGAGGGAGGGGGAGACAGAGAGGTGCGTGTGTGTGTGTGTGTGTGTGTGTGTGTGTGTGTGTGTGTTTCACTGGTATGACACTAGACAGTTTCCCAATTGTATAGCCAATAAGAGATATATACAAGACAGACATGTGAATTCAAACATGAGTCTTCAAACATCATTATAGGGCACTAGACACAGTTTAATGGAGGCTTCATGTGAGCTGGATATTGAGAAAGGTGACATCCTTTTAGATAGCAGAAAAGGTTTCCTAAAGAAAGTGATGCTGGCAATAATGGAGGGAGGAAAAAATACTCTGGAAATTTCAAGTCACTCAGTGTAGGATAGAGGGGTGTTTAAGACTAATTGGGGGGGCAGAATAGAGCTCAGCAGTCTAAAGCGCCTACTTAGGCAAGCTTAGGCAAATGCACAGGGACCATGATTCAATCCCTAGCACCACATGCCTTGTCAGCCCCCCCCAAAAGGTGGGCTGAGCTGGCCATGAAAAAGGACTAATAGGGGTACAATATCAGCAAAAAGTAATTTAACTTTGTGTTTTCCTCAAAGTTGACCCTGAGATAAGGATCAGCTTCAGTGCAAGTTATCTCCTTTGGAATTAATCTTGGGAAGTATAACTGAAGGAATGAAACAGTGAAGACAGAAAAGTGTGAGGAGGTTTGATTGAGAGCAAGTTACCTATTTGAGGAAGTGGGACTTAGTCCATATCAAGGGAAGAAAAAAAAGTACCCCTAGGAAAACCCCTGATCATTCTAAAAACTTAAAAACAAATTTTGAAAACAAATCAGTGATTTAAAAGCTCTCATGACCCAGCTAATAAGATATTTTTGTTTTTTCTTCTACCCAACCCATGAGATAGACCGAGGCTAGAGCAAAAATAGGATGGTAGTGACATTCTATTTGAGAATTTACAGTATGCCCAACTAAAGATGAAGCAAGTAGAACTAAAGAGAGTGATTTAGAATATGATTGGGCCCCAGTGATAAAGAAGAATACACATGTTGTGGGTATGTGGATGGGACAAAGGAAGGAGAATGTGAGAAACTGAGGGTTCAGTCTTGAACAAGAAGCCGTTCTAAGGGATAAGACTTTCTTTGTATTTTAGAACAAGGTCTAAAGGGTCTATAGGGTCTCACTGCATAGATCAGATTCTAGTGATCCTCCTGTTTGCAGCCTCCCAAGTGCTGGAATTACAAGCATGCACCACCATATGGAAGGCCTGGAGATGAAACTCCCAGCCCCTGTGTCTGCCGAAACAAGCACTTTAATTCACTGAGCTATTTGACTGGCTCAGGATAAGACACTGTACCGTAGAAAAGCAGCATGACACAGTGATTAAAGATGCACACTAGATGCTCCAGTGGTGCAATCTGTTTGTGCATAGCACTTGTGAAGATGCAGACTGAATACCCAAGTGCAGCTCAATTCACACGTTGTTGCTTCCCAAATACATAAATGTATATAAGCAACCTGAGGCAAATTACTTCACCCAGCAAAGCCTAAATATCATCATCTATAAAATAAATATAACAGCGTCTATCTCATAAAAGAGTTATCTGCACTCTTTGTGTGGGTGACTTAAAGCAACTTCCAGTAAATGTTAATTGAAAAAGTTAGACATTGGCAGTGAAAACTGGCCAGTGACAATATGAGAATTGACTTGATTTTCAAAAACTAAAATCCAAGAATAGGCATTTAAACTTGTTTTAGTCACTGGATCCAAATAAATTCTTCTCAGGAAACTGAAAAAAAAAAATGACAAACATCACCATGAAATATTTTCTAATAATCTTTGAGGAGGAACATTTTAGCCTGAGTCCTGTAGAAAATAAATCCTAATTATTGCTAATCATTTGTTGAGGCATGCAATCTCATGAATCAAGGGCTAGAGTGAGGAATAATGATGCAGGTTAAAGCAAAGTTAAGAACTTCGTTATTGAGTTTCCTGGTAAGCACCCTGTGTACAGTTCTCAGATGTAAGCAGTAGAGGCCATTTATCTTCAGCTATGCCTCTGTCTCTGTCTCTGCCTCTGTCTCTGTCTCTGTCTCTGTCTCTGTCTCGTCTATCTTTCTCTCTCTCTCACACACACACACATATCTCTAAAGAATATATGGCCCTTTCTGACTGATCACTGGAGATAAAATATTCAGTAGTTCTGACTCAGCCTCTGCATGTTTTGCAAACCTCTGTTTTCACATCTAAAATCGTCCAAGTACGGAAACATAGTTCTCAACATTGGCTTTATATTCACTGGATCCTATTATGGGTTATCTAAGTGCTATCACTGCAAGTGGAGATGGATGCTGCTTCAGAGGTGAGTGAACATTGAAATGATACAAGAATTTAGATATGAAAAAGTAGCTGGCTTATTGTACCCTTTCTCTCAACAACAATGAAATGGATTATTGTGTCATATCATCACCCACTAGCACCTATTGTTTTATTCCTCACTCTTTTTTTATTTCAGTTGTGGGCCTGAAGATACAAGCAAATTAGCACATGTACCAAGAGGAATAATTTTAATGTTATGTCATGCTTTTCCTAAATTTCTATGCATATAGATCAGGATGTAACATGCATGAACTATATCATTTTTGAAATGATCAAATGAACATTGAATGCTAACACAGTTTTGAGTTTGTGAAGATATTCTGTAATATTTAATTGAAACTTCAAAAATTACATAAAACAATAGTCTTAGTTAAGCAAGTTTGTCTTAAAATTTTGACTCTAGTTGTAAGCTAGGTTTATCTTTTACTTCAAAGATAATTCTGAATATTTAAAAGAAAAAGCTTTTAAAAACATGTAAAATACCATTTAAATTTTGCTTTCTTATTTATTTTAATTTATATTTTCATGAATATAGATACAAAATTTGTACCTTATGAAAAAATATGTTTATTACTGTCTTAGATCTGAGTTGTCCAATATGTACTCACTGGCCACACAAGTGCTATTGAGCACTTGCCGTGGGTTGGTCTATACTGAAATGGTTACATGTTTAAAATACACATTGTATCTGGAGCACACACTCAAAAAGAAATTTTAAATAATTCATTAATAGTGTTAGTAACGGAATTTTGAGACTACATGTGTTTGATATAATTATTTGTAAACAAAATACATCACTAAAATTAATTCCATTTGTTTCAGTTCACTTTTTATTGTAGCTACTAGAACATTTGAACTCACAAGGGTGGCTCATATTTGTATCCGGCAGCATTTATTTAATTGCATCTATCAATAGATATATTAAGTGAAAATTGTGACTGTAGTAGCAAAATTACTGATTTTGCTAAAATTAAAGGAAAGAAAGTTCTTTTTAAATAAATATATAATGGCTCATGAAAGAAGTATGTATTCATTTTGTTATTCATTGAAGCATCACAAGTCATATGTACAGCAAAAATTTAAATTGATCATTCTAGATATTTTGTGGGCTTTTATTCACAGGGAAATAGTAGCTTTACTCAAATTGTTTTTGTTATTATGATACAATGTACAGCACCATCAATCCTTTGCAAATCATAACTGCAATGAGATCACAACTCTTACAATGGCTTTAAAATTACTAGCAATATCAAGTGCTGATGAGAAAATCAAGTAACAAGTACTCTTATACATTTCTGGAAAGTAATTTAACAATTTTCTTAAAATTAAACATACATTTTTCATATAAGCCAGCAATTCTGCATCTGAGTATTTACACAACAATTGACAGTCATTTATCTCTCAAGTGATCAATAGTCAGTACCTCTAGTTTCCCAGGCCATATGGTCTTTGACACAAATCTTCAATTATATTATTGAAGATCAAAAGCATCCATAGATGACAAGTAAGTGAACAAATGTGATTGAATTCCAATAAAATATTCTTTATAAAAACAAGTGACAGGCCTGATTTGGCCTGAGAATTTTATGCAGTTTGCTGATCCCTGCCCTAAACAAATAAAGGTTATGTTAGCAGAAAATTTTGTACATAGCTGTTCATAGCTACTTTATTCATAATTTCCAGACATTGGAAAGAACCTAAATGCCCTTCAAAAGGTAAATGGGCGAACAACCTGTTATATTCATTCAATGGAATACTAATGAGCAATAGCAGAGTTAACCGATGATAGACACAAGAACTTAAATCAAGAGATTTTTACTTATTCTAAGAAGCTACTATCATGGTTTCATACTGTATAATTTCATATACAAGATATTATAAACAAATCAAAATAGCAGTGATGGAGAACTAAATAGTAGTTTCCCAGAGTAGGTGTCAAGACAGTATGACTATAAGTGCATAGGATTACAGAGGCATTTTTGTACTCTTTGTGATGCTAGTATGACTTAAATATGCTAAAAATGAATAGATTTGTATGCCAATGAAGAGTTTGACTCTGTATTGTTTTTCTACTATTATTTTTAAATTTTATTATTTAAAAATAAAAACAATATTTAAAAATAAAAACAATTATTACTAATAAAAACAATAGGCTTTACTTTGGCATATTAGTACATGCATATAATTTACTTTGATTTGACTATTTTCACCCCCATTTCACCTTCTTCTCCCCATGATGACCTTCCTCTTTTCTTTTTTCCTGTAATGCTTGCTGTACTGCCTGATGCTATCTTCCTTTTTTTTAATACATTGCAAACAGTTTTCATAATGTTTTGGTATCATACAAGGTGCATACATAATATTATTCCTACAGACAAGTGAAATAAGAGAGTGTAGCTGTTTACTTATCTTATTTTTTATACCCCAATCATATCACGGATTCAATAATTAATACTTTCTACCTTGTTATTTTTCTAGTGGTTGTCCATAGTACTAGAAGCCGACATAATATCTTATCCAACCACTATTAATACAAATCTTGCTTCTCAAAGAGTTATGCAGAAGCATGGCATATTTATCCTAACTGTACTGTTTATACACACACACATCATGATTCTCCTTTTGTATCCCCCATTTTTGTCTAGACCTGTCAAAGATGAGCACTAAATTGTCATTAAACCAATTTAGGTGCCTGAACTCGGCGACACAATCCAACACAGTGCAGCATTCCACATTAATAGTGAGTTATCTGAAAAAGTTGTTAGCTTTAGCCATTCACAGCTCAACTTATTATTATGGCCCCACGTTGTATACCTCATTTTTATACTTTCCTGTTGGATGGTTAAAACCGAGAGAGAGCAACACCTATATAACAAAAGATGTAGCTTTTGTTTCTGATGAGGTCAGTGAAGTCCCCTCAGGGTTTATCTTGTAATCCTGTTTCTTACTTTGTAGATCCTTTGTCTGTGTCATCCATGTGGATGAGTCACGGTCAATGCTTGACCAGTTTGTTCTCTATTAGAGCCTGAGAGAAAGTTTTTTCTCCACGTGACCCTCTCCAGGCGCACACATCATAAATCTCTTTCCTCTGTGGCTCCATAATCTACTTGATCAGAAATTTTGGGGCACAACTGAGTTTCATGATGTTACAGTAAAGGACCTCCTATGCTCTGAGCCTTTGCTGACCTTGAAAGGCTAGGGCCAAAATGTTGGGTGGCCTTGTAGCTCTTCTATTTCTCCAACTCTGTCTGGTGAACTTAAGTTGTTAACCATCCAGAAGAAAAGCTGCTTAGTACCCTGCAGCATATGCCATTCAATTTTCCCTAACAATCTGACTCAATTTTCTTTAGTTGTTGTTGTACATTTCTATATGTATGTCTTCTTTTGTTTCCTTACACTAGGAATACTATACGATATTTGCACATGTGTGTCTGGTTTATTTCACTTATGAGTATATGTCCAAGTGGCATCCACCTCAATATGAACACTTCAAGTCTATCCTTCTTTATAGCTGAGTAATACTCCATTATATAGAAATACCACAACTTTTTCAACCATTCCTCATGTGATGGACATTTTGGTTGTTTCCAAGATTTTGCAATCACACATTGTGCTGCTATAAACATAGGTACTCATATATCATTATGATATGATGTTTTCAGTTCCTCTGAGAAAATTTCCGTAGGGGGATAGCCAGCTTGAATGGGATTTCCAGTCCTATTCTTTGAAGGAGTCTCCACACTGATCTCCACAATGGTTGTACTAGTCTACATTCCCACCAGCAGTGGAGAAGTGTTCCCTTTTCCCCACAACCTCTTCAACATTTGTTGTTGGTTGATTTCCTTATGATAGCCATTCTTTCTGGAGTGAGATGGTATCTCAGTGTTGTTTTTATTTGCATTTCACGAATGGCTAGTGATGTAGAGCATTTTTTCATATATTTATTTGCTTCTTTAATTTCGTCCTCTGAGAAGTGTGTATTCATCTCAGTTGCCCATTTTGAATTGGGTCTTTAAATTTGAGGGCGTTGTTATATCTTAGTTCTTTATATATTCTAGACAGCAGACCTTTGTTTGATTGCTTATTAGTTAGGATTTTCTCAAAATTTGTGGGTTGTCTTTTTATTCTGTTGACAACTTCTTTTGACGTGCAGAAACTCCTCAAGAAGTGTTGATCCCAGTTGTTGATTCTTTCAAGTATTTCCCAAATACTTGAAATATATCTTTTGTTCATGAACTCTTTACCTACCCCTATGTCTTCAAGAGTTCCTCCTACTTTCTCTTCCAGGAGATTGAGTGTTTCTGTTTTATTTTCTTTTTCTTTTTTAATTTTTTTATAATTATTTATTTATTTATTTTATTGAAGTACAAATATGAATCAGACAGTTTTAAGACAACTTAACAAGACAGATTCAATAAATTAATACATTGCAAACTGTTTTCATACTGTTTTGGTATCGTACAAGGTGCATACATGATATTATACTTACAGATATTTTTATAGCAGATTTCATTTAGTAAATTAAGAGTGTAGCTGTTTATCATCTTATTTTTTATACATGAATTATATCAAAAATTCAATAATTATTTTCATAGTGGATGACCATAGTACTAGAAGCTGACATAATATCCTGTCCAACCACAATTAATGCAAATCTTGCCTCTCATAGGATTATGTAGAAGCACAGCGTTATTTATCCCAACTGTACTGTCTATACACACACATCATGATTTTTTCTTTCTACAACTCTTCCTTTGTTTACACCTGTCAAAGGTGGGCACTCCATTGACATTCAACTAACTTAGGTGCTTGAACTTGACAGCAAAATCCAACACAGCCCAGCATCCACAACAATAGTGAGTTATTCAAAGAAGTTGTCGACCACAGCCATTTACAGCTCAGCTTAATATTATGGCCTTGTGATGTATACTTCATTTTTATACTTTTCTGCTGGATGGTTAAGACATAGATAGAGCAAGACTTATATACCAACACATGCACTTTATGTTTCTTATGTGGTCAGTGAAGTCCCCTCAGGGTTTACCTTGTAGTCCTGTACATTATTCTGAAGATCCTTTGTCTGTGTCATCCATGTGGATGAGTCACGGCCAGTGCTTGACCAGTTTGCTCTCTGTGAGAGACTGAGAGAAAGTTTTCTCTTCATGTGACCCTCCCCAGGCACACTATAGAACTTCAATCTCTTTCCTCTGTGGCTCCATAATCTCCTTGTTCAGAAAATTTGGAGCTCAACTGAGTTTCATGATGTTGCAGTACAGGTTCTCCTATGTCCTGAGTCTTCGCTGACCTTGAAAGGCTAGGGCCAAAATGTTGGCTGGCTTTGTGGCTCTTCTATTTCTCCAACTCTGATTTGTGAACTTAGGTTGTTAACCATCTAGAAGTAAAGCTGATTAGTATCCTGCATCAAATGCCATTCACTTTGCCTTATCTGTCTCAATTGATTTTAGTTGTTGTACGTTTCCTTTTGTATTTCTACTTTTTGTTGTTATACTAGCAAGACTATACGATATTTACACCTGTGTGTCTGGTTTATTTCACTTATGAGTATATGTTCAAGTTGCATCCACCTCAGCATAAATGCTTCAAACTTATTCTTAATAGCTGAGTAATAATCCATTATATAGAAATACCACATCTTTTTCAGCCATTCCTCATGTGATGGACATCTTGGTTGATTCCAAGATTTTGCTATCACATATTGCACTGCTATAAACATAGGTATACATATATCTCTATGATACAATGTTTCCAGATCCTTTGGGAAAATTCCCAGGAGGGGTATAGCCGGCTTGAGTGGGATTTTTAGTCCTACTCTTTTGAGGAGTCTCCACACTGACCTCCACAATGGTTGTACCAGTCTACATTCCCACCAGCAGTGGAGAAGTGTTCCCTTTTCCCCACAAGCTCTCCAACATCTGTTGTTGGTTGATTTCCTTATGATAGCCATTCTTTCTGGAGTAAGATGGTATCTCAGTGTTGTTTTTATTTGCATTTCACAAATGTCTAGCGATGTGGAGCATTTTTTCATATATTTATTTGCTTCTTTAATTTCGTCCTCTGAGAAGTGTGTATTCATCTCAGATGCCCATTTCTGAATTGGGTCTTTAAATTTGAGGGCCCTGTTATATCTCAGTTCTTTATATATTCTAGACAGTAATCCTCTGTGTGATTGCATATTAGTTAGGATTTTTTCAAAGTTTGTGCGTTGTCTTTTCACTCTGTTGACAATTTCTTTTGACATGCAGAAGCTCCTTAAGAAGAGTTGATCCCAGTTGTTGATTCTTTCAAGTGCTTCCCGTGCGAAAATATGTTTGTTCATGAACTCTTTACCTACCCCTATGTCTTCAAGAGTTCCTCCTACTTTCGCTTCCAGGAGATTGAGTGTTTCTGTTTTAATGCTTAGATCCTAGTCCATTTTGACTTTAACTTAGTGCATGGTAATAGAGGTGGGTCAAGTTTTAGTTTTTAGCATGTAGAAAGCCAACTTTTCCATCACCATTTGTTAAAGAGGCTATCTTTCTTCCAGTGAGCTTGTGTAGCCCCTTTATCGAAGATAAGATGGCTGAGTGTTTTCGTAGATGCCTCTGCATCTTCTAATCTATTCCACTGATCCTCAGGTGTATTTTGTTGCCAATACCATGTTGATAAAGCCTAGGACTACGGAGGTAAGTTGGACTTGGAGGAACTGTCTGAAAAGTTAATATTTCAACCTATATAAAAAGAGGAAGTGAGCCATGTGAATTTCCGTAACAACATGTTTTGAGTACTGGAAACATGAAATGGAGCATTTGAAGCAAGATCAGTTTGGGGTGTTCAGAGAACATGAAGAAGGTAGAGAGATTGAAAAGAATGGAAGAATAAGCAAAGAATTAGAAAATCCTCATATCAGACAGACTTTTCACATCATAATAGGGTGTTAAAATCTAATTCAATACATTGAATTAGAAAAAAAACAATGAAGAGTTCCAAATAGAAAATACTTATTTGATTCATGCTCTTCAAATGTAACCCCACACAACAGGATGGTAAATGTGGAAGTAAAAGTATGCAATTAGGAGGTTAAGATTGTTTTCTAGGTTGGGTATAACAATGACTTGAGCTATGGTGGTAGCTGTGTTGTTAGTATCAATGAGAGATTCTGAATATATTGTGAGATAGGGTGGATAGGATTTTCTGAAAAATGATGTAAAGAGTCTGAGGTAAAAGCCCAATTTTCCAACTCTGTGCCCCATACCACAGAGTAATGGAACAGAAGCAATGAGAAATAGTTGGTATGAGGATATATTTTGACAAAATAGACAAAACTCTGTAATGGATTGCATAGCAGGTAAAAGAGGAAAGACACAATTTTAAAATGGCTTCTGGGTTTTGAATTTAAGCAAATGGGTAATTAGAGTCACTATGTAATGAAGTAGGGACACTGAGGAAATAGCAGATTTGGAAGATGAATTTACTTTATGTTTTTAATTTGAGTAAAAGTCTAAGTAAGTAATTTCATATGAATCTGGTCCTCAGAAAAACAATAGGAGCAGATATAAAATTTGAAGTTATCATCATCTAGATAGTATTTAAAAGTCCAAGTACTTAAAAATCTCTTCACTAAGAGGTAAAAAGTCACCAAGACTGATCAAGGACACTGTATCATTTTGAAGTCAATAAAAGGAAGAAGGTTCCTTCTCGAAAAGGAAATCGAGAAGATACAACCAGTGAGTTAGGGGGAAATCTGGAACCCCAAATAAAAATAATATCAGTGAGAGATTATTTACTAGTTCCAAAGTTCTAAGAGTTCAAGCAAGCTAGGGACTGAGAACTGATCATAGGGCTTGGTGTTATACAGATTATTAGTGACTTTAACAAGAACCTTTTCAAAGTAAAGGGAATAAGTCTGAAAGTGGGACACAAAAATGTGAAGACTAACTCCTTCATGCTTGTTCTTTTCCATAAGGGGTTTGAACTAAGAGGGTTCTGCCTTTAACAGATGACTTTTAAGTGGGTCCAAATGTAATATAATGTATGGTTGATAAGAGTGTCTGGATAATTACCATGTTCCAAGGACACATTGCTAGGGAACTCTATTGTAATTAGAGTTTTAAAATCAATAAAAGTTATTTTCTATCTCGAAATATAAATGCCATGTATTAAATGATGAACCAGATCCAAGTTAATATTTAATTCAATATGAGCATAATCTGTGAGGTTACTTCCATACATTTAAATGAAGCAAAAGACTAGCTCTGAAGACAACTTAATAACTATATCTTTGAGAGGCATCGCTAAAATCACAGTAGCTGATATAGCTATCCTTGGAGCAAGTCATTTAATACATGACATTGACCTACTTTCCTCTTTAATTATTTAAGAGTTAGCTGTTCAGTGGAGTCTTGTCCTTGCAATGAAGAATAGGACTGTAATCTGTTGTACACGTTTGTCAAAATTTCAGAGCTCATATAACAAAGGGATGTATGCAAATAAATGTAAAACTAAATCAAAAGATACAAAACTCATTTTTAAAAACATTGGTTCTCTGATATGGCACATTCAGATCACCATTTGTTTTCCATATCAATTTTAGATAATTGGCGTTCAAGTGATTTGTTGGAATAATGATTTTCATCTGGCACATAGTGTCTCTAGGGAATTGGGAAGACTGTGATACCTCTCATTTGACTTTCCTTCAGTAAACATACAGTAACTAAAAGTAATTTGGGGTTGGGGTAAGAGGAGAACCTCCTTTCCCATCAATAGCCGAGGTTAAACTGTCTTACCTGTGCAAATCTCCCAGATCTGTGATGGTAAATCTCTAAGAGCTTTCAACAATAACAAACAGTTTGTTGTGGCACATTTGCACATTTTCTATAGGCTCCCCACCACTGTCCTAGATGATAGCAGGTGTTATGGTTAGCATATTTAAAAGTCTGTCTTTCTTTTTCCCTTCTACTCAAGATGGAATACATCTTGTTTCACTACCAGGTAATGACAAAATATTACTCACATTGGGACTAGAATAAGAATTTTACTGTATGGTAAATGCTCTCTCTCCTTTTGCTAACATTGACTCTATCTATAAAGAATTTCCAAAGTTTTTTCTATTACTGTTGTAGTAGACCCCTATTTTGTAACAGTATATGTATATTCTGTGTACCTTCAGTTGCCATAGCATGTCTTTGGATTATCATTACTGTGTCTGTGTAGGCAACTCAGTACCAATAAGCTTTCTGGAAAATAAGAGTTTTGCTTTGAAACATTGTACCAATTCCCTAGTACAAATGCTCCCACTAGACATTATTTAAATTTGCCAGCATGACTTCAGTGAGCAGAGAATTTGGAACAGATCTACACACATGGCTAACAGGCGCTAGGGAGAGCCCACAGAAGCACATCCCTGAGGTTCTGTTTGCCTGGGCCACAATAGGAAAATGGTAGAGCTTAGTGTGGAAAGGGTGCAACAGCCTTATTAACAGAGAAGCAAAAAAGAAAAAAAATGTACATATTTTAAAAACATCAGAAATAAATAAGAAGATAAATTACATGGCCCTCTAGAAAAATAAAAGTGTCTACTGAGATTTCAGAATCTTATTGAAATTAAATAAATTAGAGAGGGAGAGAGAGAGAGAGAGAGAGAGAGAGAGAGAGAGAGAGAGAGAGAGAGAGAGAGAGAGAGAGAGAGAGAGAGAGAGAGAGAGAGAGAGAGAGAGAGAGAGAGAGAGAAGAAAAGAAATTCTGAGGTTTAGAAAAAGCAAAACAAGGGCCAGGAAGATGGCTCAGTAGAATAAGCACTTCCCTGGCAAGTGTAAGAGTCTGTGTTCAATCCCAGGTTCCGCCAAAATAAAGCAAAGCAACTTTCTTGATATGGTAGCAACATATTCAAAAGAGGATTTGAGCTAGTTATTCATATTTCCAGATATATGCTTGAAAAATTGGAATAAGAAAGAAAAATACATAAGAAATTAAGAGAAAAAGAACAATTGAGAACAAAACAAATGAAGCTTTAACTGCTCCTTTCCATAGATCAGCAGAAGTCTACAGTACAGTTGTCCAAACAATCTTGCTTACACACATAGATATATAACTGGTTGGAAGACAACACTAAGCATTGCAACAAATACTGTGAAATTCATATTATTTGGTTAAGTGAAATTCTGTATCACTTGTGATTTTTCTGTTTTAATACTACTTTGTACTCTCTTTAAATTTTTTTTTTAATTTCAAAGAGAAAGATATCTGAAAACATGTATCAGTTTTGTGCTTGGGAAAAAATGAAATAAAAATTATTGGGCAAATGCATAGTATGTCCTTTGCCTCTCAAAATCTAGGATTCACAAACTCCAAATCTTCTGCTACTTTACTCCCTCAGTTCGATGCTTTATAGAACACTAGCACATATTTGAGACATCAACACATTTTGATCTTCTGAACTGGTTTCAAAATGATGAACCAAAATAACTCAATTTGTGTCATAATGATAACCAGCCAGGGGACTGTACACATCAGCCAACCTGATGCTTAGTGTGTAAGCACAACAAGTGATGGATGTTTTTCAAAGTGATAAACAGAGTGTTCCTTGAGCTCAGGAAAAAGAAACTGAAAACCATCAAGAACTCTGACCAAAGAAACAGTATCATGATTTTTTTTCAAGTTGTTTTCAGCTTGTCTTTGAAAAGAAATTCATAGACAGAAGTGTTTAACACAAAGAATTATAAAACAAATTGAACACATACCTAATTCTACCTAATATCACTAAGTTGCACACGCACAGTTATTGCAAAAATGCGTTAATAAATCACTTTCAGTATTCTCTGAAATTATCCTTTTCTATATAAAAAAAAAAATTCACCTTCTCAACTTTGGGGCCATGATGTTTTCTTGGTATAATTTAAGATCTTCACAAAAACAAGTTTACATGAAAGTTTCATAATATCAAACTTTCTTAGTAACATAAGCATGTGATGGAAATGAAGAAACTGTGATTTAACTTTATTTATATATAAGATAATGTTTTTATGAAGAATTCCAACCTTCATTTTATTAAATTGTTTTCACCAACAAAAGTCATCAAACAATGTAAAGATTGATCCTGGGTTTTGGTACCAAAAAAAGGTAAAGATCACAAGAATCCTAGAGCTACAAATGCTGCTTGTCCCTACTGAAGTCCATGTCCCATTTTTAACCACTGTTTTAAGTTTGAAGCAATCAAATAAGATAATGTTTTTATTCTCATTTTCTCTGAGTTTGAAGTGTCATAGTTTCTGTTTGGGGTCAACATTTGATATGACATATATAGAAATTGCAAATAATTTCACAAACAGCAATGAAAAGTTTAGAAAATCAGCAGTTTGAAGAAACTGAACACATTTTCCAAAAAGGATAAATTTTAATTTCATTTTACCTCACTTATTTATAGAAAGTATAGATAAGCACAATGTTACCAGTTACTAATTTAGAATAAGTCCAAAAATAGGTGAATAGGATACAAAGACAGAAACATGATGGAGGACTGAAATATAAAATAATGTAGTTTAAGAGGCTCTATATAAGGGCTGGCCAGATAACTTAACTGACTGCTTAGCAGACCCAAAGTCTGGGGTTATGACCCCAGCATGCTGAACCTTCCCCACTCTGGGGCTACACTGAGACAGCAGCTGAGACTGTGCGTGATGGTGCACGCCTATAACCCAAGTGCTTCAGAGACTGAAAACAGGAAAATCACTCTGACTCTGATCTGTGTAGTGAGACCCTGCAGACCCTGTGCTAAATACATTTTAAAAGAGAGAGAGAGAACTAAGAGAAAGTAGCCATATATCTATCCTATCTTGTGCATACATATACATTTTTTTCTTTTTTCCCCCACATTTGTACCAATATTGTTTACACAAGATATCATGTCTACATCTTGTCCTCTATATAACCACTATGAAGACAATATGCAATGTATTTATTATTACAACTGTCTTACTAACTTGTTTTGAAATTGTTTCATTACTATTTTATCTTTTTTCTCATTAAAATGAATTTAAAAAATAAAAGAAAAATTAAAAGAGAGAGAGAGACTATATAATATGTACTTGTTAGAGACTGATCACTTTGGCTCCTTTAAACAAGTATAAAAGACCTAATATAGTAAGTTACATAATAACAACAAGTTTTTAGCATAACCACCCATTTTTCTAGTACTGAGGCAAGAATAATGGGATATCGTCTGTTACATAGTCAGCAATGGCCTCAACAATTTTCAAAGAACACAGCAATAAACTTCATAGAATTCCTTTTTTAAACATTGATAATGAATGTGGCACAATACGAAAATGTTTTCAATAGAAACATTTCTAGGAGACAATAAAACAGTATGGGTTAAGAATGTCTCATGATTAATCTGTCATAAATTAAAATAACAATTTAGAGCCAGGCTATTCAATACAGTAGCCACTAGCTACACAAGGCTGTGTATTACAATTAAATACAGTAGAAGGTTCAGTTCTCTGGTCATCCTAGCTACATTTGAAGTTCTTGTAGTCATTTGTATCTGGTCCTATAGCACTGAATAACATAGACAAAGAAGCAAGAAGTTCTTAGATTGTGCTGATCCAAACTTTTAAAAGTATATGTAATGATCATGTTTCAGATCACCTCGTCTCCATCAAGCTTGTGACTGTCTTGGAGCAACTGTAAATTCAAGGTTATGTTATGACAACAACCAATAGTGTAGCAAGTTCACATTGTTTGCTAAAGCCAGAACAACAGCATTAATAAAATAAGTAGAGATTTTAATAATTTCCTACTAAGAGAAGAATGGGGGCCATGGAGATGGCTCAGTGGAATAAGCGCTCCCCTGGCAAGTGCAAAGGCCTGAGTTCAATCCCCGGTTCCACCGAGAGAGAGAGAGAGAGAGAGAGAGAGAGAGAGAGAGAGAGAGAGAGAGAGAGAAATGAGTGGTAGTGGTCTTAATGTGTATTAAGTAAGACTAGAGAAATTTAATCTGTCAAGGGAAAGGTGAGATAATAGAAAAGTTGAAAGGGGTACTTCACAGTTATTCAAAACATAAAGCAGACACCAATTATCACTTCCTGCCCACTGAAATGCTGTATTTCTCTGAGTAGAAATATTTTACTATATATACAATAAGTTTTAAACAGTGATCATTATCCTTACCTCTCAAATTTTATCATCAACTCAAGCATAATATCACGAATTAGAAATACATGTAGGATTTAAATAGTGCAACTGATTTTGTTAGGCACTCATCAGAATTTATGGACCTAAACAATGTTTAAATTATTCATTTCTTAGAGGGCCAGCCAAATACCTCAGCAAATTAAACCACCTGCTTAGGCAAACCTACAGGGCCTGGGGATTCTATCCCCTCCTCAACTGGGACACACTGAGGTGGCAATTGAGACTGGTTGTGGTGGCACACCCCTGTAATCCCAGTGCTTTGGAGGTTGTAAACAGGAAGATCAGTACAAGATTGATCTATGTAGTGAGGCCCTGTAGACCCTATGCTAAATACAAATAATAAAATAAATAATTCCCTTCTTTCAACATGCCCTTTACAAAGCATTGCTGCAACATTTGGGTACCAGCTTCCTAGACCTTTGATTGATAAGCCAAAATGGCATGTCTCACTGCTTCTTTGCTTGGTCTTCTATATGTGTACTCAACATAACAGCTAGAGTGATCCTCTACAATTGCAAGTCAGATCACAGGACTCCTCCCTCCTTCACAGCCAACCAGACCCACTGTGGTCAGCCTTGACGGGTCCCTCACCTCCTTTCCCAGTGCTTCCTGGGTCCATGAGCTTCAGCTGCCCTGACATCTTTATGCCTTCTCAGACAAGACACACATGACCCTGTCTAAGGGCATGGCCTTAACTATGCAATTTGTATCAGTTTTGTGCTAGATATCACTTAGTTAACATACTTATATTTTTTAAGGCTTGACGTAAATTTCACCCTCTTAAGAGAATTATTTCTCCTTGCTTTAATTCCGCCACCTGCACACCCCTTAGTTGCCCAACTGCACCCTTCCTGATCACCTCATTCTTTTCACTCTCATTGTGAAAAGTGAGAGTGAACAGGATATATTTGCCTTACAATATATCATAGAATGGTATAGTTAGCTTGTTTCTTACATTTGTTTCTAATCTACATCTCCTTCAACTAGACCCTAAATTCCCCAAATACAGTGCTTATCATGTGGATCACTGATTTATTTCCAACACCAAGAAAGTTTGACACATATGAGGTACTGAGAAGTTCTTTGATGAATGGATGGATGACTTCATAAGAATTTCTCTTTCTAAGCATACAAAATGATATCTCTCCAATTTTTTTTGGTGGAACCAGGTATTGAACTCAGGCCCTTGCACTTGCCAGGCAAGCACTTAGATATCTCTCCAATTTTAACACTTCTTTCTGGCTGTTTCTCAATATTTAATCAAAAATATGTAATTTTAGATGGATAGGCCTTTACTAATATTGTACTACAATCATGCCTTTATATATGAAAGTAAACCATGTCCCAGAGAGATTAAGTGACAGCCCAAGGTCAGTCTGATAATTCATACCACTGCTATGCTTGGAGGGTAGACATTCAGATTCTCAGTCTATTCACAGTGTGATTTTTAAACACTCCATATATTCAAAAGAGTATATTATTGTCTCCAGTAGTTTTTCCAGAAAAAGAGATGCTACCATATTCTCAACTACAAAATTGCTGCAATAAGGGGACAACTCCTGAACAGCACAAACTTGAAAGGGTGAATTTAAGAACCTTTAAAATAGAAGCACATTATTTAATAAATACGTCCAATAAGTGCTGAGCAAACTAAAAGTTTTAAAATATTCTTTACTTGAAGTACAAATTAAGTAATTCAAAAGTAAATGTCTTATCATAAATGCATAAACTAAGCCTTGATCATTTGCTGCTTCTTTTATATTTTGTGCAACTTGGGCACTACTTTATTCTCCTGGTGACAGTTCCAGTCTTAATGTACATCTTTGAGGAAATAGGTGTTTTTTGGTTCAAACCACTTTTATCTTTGGCTTATTAGAAGCACCCATATATCATAACCTGGGGAAAGAAAATAAAATAGGGCATCTTTCTTGCATATAAATCATGGCTTGTAGATCATCGCTATTAATTAAAAATCCTTGCAAGGCTAAATTCAACATGATGGAAGCGTAGGACATCCTTGCTAAAGGACAAACCTAGAAGGAAAAGCATTTTTAAATATCCATGAGAAAGAAAGTAGGATTGCGTCACTGCAGATCCTACCTCTGGATTTAGGGTTAAAATTTCTTAGGCCTATTATTCTGCACCATAATTAGTTGCTGATTAAATGTGAACACATAAAAAATTCCTTATTGCAATGTAGTTACTTCTTTGGTTTTGTGATATTTCTCGTTTCAATGTTATCTGGCAAAATAAAAATCCTAGTATGGGAAACACATAACCTTGATCATATAATGTGTGAATTTCACAAGGTCAAAAAAATATAAGTAGAATCTTGCCATCCTATGTCAGTGACATAGTCAAAAAAAGAGGCCCATTAGCCTTGCATTAGTTTGCATGGTTATTTGATACCCTTAATGCATAAAGGAGAATGGTTAGTGTAGAAGTCTTTTAAAGGTATGAAGAGATATTTATTTTAAGGTTGTAATTACTTATGCTCCTGGTTGGTGCCAGTCAGGTCAATAAGATTATATTCCAGAAATTGATTTTTCTCCCAATGAGTAAATAATGAAGTAATTTAACCTCATCTGCTTCCTAATCTAAAACCTTTCACTTCTACCATGAGGAAAGGCAGCTGCCTCTGCCTGAGATGTGCTTGTGCACGAGGCCAACAAATACCTTTGGGTTTTATATGAAGGTCATGCAAAGCTGATCACTCAGGAAATGTGTACGGTTGAAGTGCATCTTCTGTTTCTTGCTGCCATCAATCCTGGCTTTCAGAGATGTCTTCACCTATGTTAAAGGGCAAACACAATACTGCATTAATCATGAGCATGGCTGTTGCCCTGAGAATTTTTCTTTCATTTATCCTAATTTAAGTGTTTATTCAGATACTGGCAGGAAAACAAAACAGCACCTAGCTGAAAATGAAAATAAAAAGGCAGAGAGTATAATGGTTGTTAATAGTGGTTGCTCAGATTATGAATTATTTAGTTCTGCTTTACACTGTGACTATTTTAGTATTGTTCAAGCTGTGGATTCTTGAAAGAAACTGACATCCTTGAAAATCACAACTAGACTTAAACATTGTTTATGTTGTCACAGATTAAAATCACCTAATTGTTAATGTAGTCTTGTTTTCTTTCTTCATGATTCACGTAACGAATAATGACAGTATTCGACATGAACACACACTTACTGTTTGCAGGGCAGGGCATTATCTCACTTTATCCTTTTAAATTCAGGAATCTAGCTAGCAGAGGTTTCAAGAATCAAGGACAGACCAACATATTCAAAACTTGGGCTCTTAGTTACTGGACTTCAGTGCTTCCTGTGGTCACAGTTACTGTCACACTTTGTAATTGAGATCATTCATTGGTTGCTTATGTCTTCTATGTACAATATAGGATTATATCAAACGGGTTGCTTTGAGAAATTTATAAGAGGTAGAAGGGCTGAAATGCATTATGAAAAATAATTTAACTGAATATTTTTTACCTTTCTCTGATATTTTGGAAATTGGCATTATCATCTTATCTGAAAAAATTGTAACTTTAATGCAGTTCGACTACTTTATATTTTTCTGTGGTAACTACTAAAAGATGTCTAGGATATTAAAATGAATAAAATATGTCTTTTCTGGCAGACAACTTAATACATGGAGTTGAGATTGACAGATATTCCTAAGTAAAGCATAAATACACATGGAAAGGGCTGTTTATAAGTGTTTTTAACAAAAATGTTCCTCTCATTTAGTCCCCAAAACATTTGTTGAGTGTCTACTCTATACAGAGTTATGTGCTAAACATTGGATAAACCCTGTCATATATAAGTTAGTGGATCATCTCTTATGTTATGAAAACCCATTGGAATGCTTCCATGGTGGAGATTTTCTGGTTGCTTTCCTTATTTCCTACTAGCCACCCTGAGGTCAGCGACTCATGGTGGTAAGTGATTAATTTCCATCCCTAGAATGAGTAGCACTAGAGATGAAAGTTATCCTCAACTTTCAAGTTTTAATCATGGATGATATACCATAAGTCAAATCGCAATGGAAGACATTAATAAATGGATAGGTTCTATGGGACAAACAGTGGTCTCCACTGGAAAAGGAGAGATAATGAAGATGGGTAGCCTCTTCGCAGAATAAGAGAACAACACAGGAAAAGTAAAATGACCAGAACTCTGCACTTAATTTTCCTGATTTATTTTTTAATCCTTTTAGTATTAGAGATCTAGAAATTGTAATAAATGGTCTGTATAATGTTCATTTGGATGGTGCATAAGCAGTATCTCAATTTTCTATAACTTCCCCTATTTATCAACTTTAGGATCCAAGAATGCCCTTTCTTTGTACTGTCTTTATGTTTCTCCAACATATCTAATTCTGCTACTCTCTCCTGACCCAGTGCACAGTGATTCCTTAAGTCAGTTCTCTCCACAAGTCAAATAATTGCTGTCAACCAGTATAGATTTTGGAGATGTCAGGGGAGGAGTTCTGGTGTTAACTATCCATGAGATTGTATCAGTCCTGTTTGAAACTGGCCTGCAGTGTGTGGGCAATGACCCAGTTACAACATTATTGAACATGAGCTTAACATAAAGCTTTTGAAAGGCATTTGGCAAAAAAGTAAGTCTTTCTGTAAAGACCAACAGGAAATAAAGCAAAGTTCACTCCTCCTGTAGTCTTGATTACTCTTGGATCCTTAACTTTTTTGTTGCTTTAAATGATGTCTTTTTTATTTCCCTCCTCTGGGCATCATACCAAAGAGTGTAAGAGGAATTATTTTTCCATAATTTAGAGTACTATACTAGAATTCCTAGGGCAAAAAGATTTATTGCAACAAGTTGACATGTTGCAGTGAGATGGTTCTCAATCATGCTCCACTCCAGGAGAGATCTAATTGAATTCGGATCACTTGAACACTTGAAAATGATAGTTTTGAAATATGTTTTGTTTTTTCTTACATGCCAAGCAGTATCTCCCAAAATCTGTGTTGTCAATTTATCATCAATAATTTAAAGCTGATTTTGATTTTTAAGGTCTCCCTTCCAAGTGATGGTCACAATTCCAGATGTGTCAAGTATTGTAATTTCACCCCCTTATAGAAGATGCCACACAGATGTTAAAAGTATTGAATCTTCCCTAATGAAGGTAACAATAGATTTTATGCTCTCATCTATAGAAAACATAATTACTTTGATTTCCCTAGACTGATTTTCTCCTGCTTTGCTGAGTTTCCTATGTTTTTATTTCAGATTTTACATATTTGACTTTGTCCCTGATTTTTTTTTACCATTTCATATAATTTTGTGTATAAAAGGTTCTCAGGAAGAGCAACACAAGTGCAGCAGCAGAACTACACCCTGGGGGCCAGGAAGGAAAGCTTCATGTTGCAGAACATCCTGCAGGACATCTCGTTTGGAAATGGCTAATAGAGCAAGATGAAAAGATGAAAGATGATTGAAGAGAAGGTTGTTTTGTGAAAACCCTCGTAAAGCATGTTGGCATGAAGAACCGGAAGTCCTGGGCCAGTTTAAATTGGGGTGCTATTATTTTCTCCAGCCTTCTACAGAGCACTGACCAAGAAATTGCAAATAAAGTCAAAGCTAGACAGAAAAGCCTGAGTCCCACATTGGAAAAATGTCCCTAATATATTTTATATGGCAAAGAGAGAGATGATGTAGGGACAACAGAACATGGATCAGAGCTGCCCTTCATGCTCTACTTCAAGATGCTCATGTATAGCTGTTTAGCATGTGCACTCCACAAAGGTACCAAAAGTACCTAGTGATGAAATATGAAATCCAAGCTGTAATCTTGTCAAGCCATATGCCTAGCATGCAAATTTGTTTCCCAGAGGAAAAGGTGACTTTTTCTCCATAACAAGGCAACTACAGTTTAACAAGCCAAATGCTAGTGGGGTTGCTTCAGAGATGAGGTATGCCTGATAACTCACATAACAGGATCTTGCCAAGTTCCTAATACCAGATCCCTAAGCCCACTAACAACTATAACTAGTACATAGTGGAAGCTTCTGTTTTAAGTCAGGCTCCTTAAAGACAGAGCCTAAGACCATGTTTCTTGTTAAAATGTGATAACTATCCATCCTTACATAGGACTGAGGCATATATGAGAACATAGGGAACTTCAGTGCTAAAACCAGGAAATCCTGGGAAAAATAAGGATAATTCTGTCACTTTCTGAGTAACATAATGAGGGAGAATTTTCAGGAAAAAGGAAGAAGGACACAGAAGGGTAAGAAATCAAAACAAGCAAAGAATCTCAGCTTTGTTTCAAACTGAGCCACAGGGGAAATCTAAGCTTTAAAGTAGTTTGGCCACTTTGAGATAAAAGAGCCATTTGTTGTAAATTGTTGTCAGCCAGTCATTGGCTGTCTCTGTGGGTGAAGGATATATAACTTGCTAGGTGACAGAGCTCTCTCTCTCTTGACAAAAGCCAATGATCACAAGTCCAGAGAAGGAGTCAGCTGTGACCCATCAGTGGCTGTGATCCATTAGCTGTACTAGGGGATGGGTGCAGCACCCCAGTGAGGAAAAGAACTGTGAGTTTTGTCATCTTCTCTAGCTCACCACCCATGGTCACACTGTTTGACTAACCACACTACAGGGAGAGTGATAGAGTATAATGCAGCATTTATATCACTTAGTATCAAGAAAGAAGAGTAATTGGAAAAGCAGATGCTTCTCTGGGAGCAGATCACAGCAGCAAAATTTGCACATTCTTTCATGGAGAAAGCCTGGAGATATCAGCTTCTCCAGGTCTAGCTAACATTCCACTCCACACCCATTGTATCTCATCCTGTTTATCCTCTCTTGTGCTCTTCATCTAACATGTGAGCAAGAAAGTTCACAGTGTTCCCCACTATCATGAAACATGCTGAAACAGCATTTTTACCGGTAAGTCAAATAGAAGGGTCAGCTCTTCCTGCTTTGCCTGAGGTCTCCTCCTTTTAGGGAACAAAGTACTAGAATCCTGAGATGCCATCAGTCATGGGCACCTGAATGATTTCCACTCCCTAGATCAATGATGGCAAACCTTTTAGAGATTGCAAAGTAGCCTGCTGCAGCACACAAACCATAGGTCCACCACCACTGTCCTAGATGGTTCTGAGGGTCAAAAGGGTAATTGACTGAATTTAAAGAATTTAAATTGCACTACTTCATGGTCAGTGCCAAGCAAACTTTACTGTAATTGCTGGAGACTAAAACTGTAGGTTCATAAAGTAAGAAACACAAACAATGACTTTCAGTTGTGCTCCTCCAAGTAGCTATGCAGTGAGAGATCATAGAAGACTGGGAGTTGAGTAGTATGTAGAATGTACAAGAAAAAGTTGAAAATTAAATAAGGTAGGGGCTACTATATTTTTGAGCCATGTTGACTGGAGTACTAATCACCCTATTTCTCTTGGTCTCACTGCTATTTGATCTTGGAAATTCCAGACATAACAAAGAAGCTTGATGTTTGCATAATGTATCTCTAGAAAGTTACATAAGAAATCCAAGAAAACACTGATTTCCCCCGTGAAGAAGTGCTGAAAGTCCAGAAAACAGTAGCAGGGTGAAGTTTTACCACGTTCTCTATGGAACTTTTGAATTTTGAGACCTGTAAGTATGTCATCAATTCACAAATATGGCAATTCAAATTAAATAATCACTAACAAACAAGAAATAAACAAAGAGAGTTGGCTCAGGATGAATCCACTTGAACTGTGAGTATTCTGACTCTGGCTTTTCAGAACTGAACTGACTGATTCTTGTGTATAACTTAATTCTATCCGTGTTTATTAATAGCCAAATAACTGATGGATTTGGTTCCATTTTGTGAGTGATGATAATGTAAAATTACTGAGTCACAATAACTTTTCAGATATTTCTCCTGCATCACTGCATCAAACATGTAACAAAACACACACACACGCACACACACACACACAACTGAAGTCCAATTTAAGCATCATGATGTTTGAAAAGTACATGTATTTAGAAAGTAGGTCAACTGGGTTCAAAACCTATCTCCCTCTTATTAACTTGGGCTCTTTGGGAAGGGTAGTTAACCTCCTTGAGCCAATTTTCTTAGCTGTAAGTGATAATAGTGGCTGCCTGAAAGAGCCATTTTAGGAACTGAGAACACATATGTGAAAATTCATAAAAACAAGAAAGTTGCCTTTGCCCTGCCAAAGCATCTGGTACAATGCTATACACACAAATGGTGATAAATAAACATGAGTTTAGTGATAAAATAAATGCTAACACATAATTAATTGATGAAAATTAATTTGACATCAATAATATAGTATATTATAAAGACAATACAATACAGATTTAGGACATCTCATTTTCAGCCCTAACACTCTCTGACCCTAAGTGAGTTACTTAATCTATTTGACTTGAGTTCTTTCTGCCAAGATGTTTTTTCCTTCAGTATGCACAATTTGCCCTCTTGTATTCTTCAGACTTCCATTGGAGACCTTTAAGTAAGGGTTTCAAGAATAACTACTTAAATTTGCAAAACCTCTCTTCCCTGGAATTCTAGATTATTTATTATGACTACCGCGTTGTTTACATTATGTATTGGTTTATTTTATACTTTACCTAGCCTTTACAATACAAGCCTCGTGAAATAAAGGATTGTTGTTTATTGGGTACCTTGCTCTGCCTTAACTATCTAGAGTAATACCAAATGCTACATGAGAAATGGTAGAATTTTTATTTAATGTAAAAATGTAAATTGAAGGGTAGGAATAAGAGAGGGATACCACCCTTCCAGTTATATATTTTTATGGAAAATACTTTAAATGACTCTTTCATTCTGATGTTATGTTATCTCTAAAATGTTTAGATCTGTTTTACTGAAGAAACTAACATTAGCATAATGATATTTTCCATTAATAAAAAATAATGTTAATAATGGTAGTGTTCTATAATAATGCTAAACTTAACAAAAGGATATTAGTCTTTGAAAATCATAGAAACTGTTAAGATCATAAAGGAGGTAAACAAACTAAATGAATTGATGTTTTCTTAAGGTATGAAGGCAAGGCTGGAAATTTTTCATATACTCTTCAAAACTGTAGTAAATATAGAAATTTTCCTTGGAATTATTTATTTTGATAGCTTCCCATTTAAATTTTCATATGCTGCCAAATTGCTATAAGCTTAAAGTTTGATAATAAGATCACAACAATATGCTCATTGATTTTGGAGGACAACATTTAAATATTTTCTTTTTAATTCTTTGATTTGCTATGAAACTTTTAGTTTGCTTATTTGGAACCCTTATTCAAGAATTGTAGTGAAGTTTAGCATTTCACAATAAAGCAATCATAGTACTGTAGAGCAAGAATGAGTGACTTACATGTCTTGCCAGAAATGTACTGGGAAGCAACTTCTGTCTCCTTAACAATACTATTCATTTAACTCTGTGTGCACGTCTTTGAAAGTTGGGGCAGTGAAAAGTCAACTATTGATCTAAGAAACAGAAGGCTTATACTGTAGTCAATATCTACCAATGTCTCAATATGTGATCTTGGTTGTGTTCCATAAACCCACAGCTTCTGACTCCTAACTCTTTAATGGTAATAAGGGTAGAGTGCACATTGTGAGGATTGACCTTCATTAGGTATTCATTACCTGTCTACCTGACAGTAACAAAGGCTGTACGTTGATCTCTCTTGAGTTTTCCCTCTGGTATTTTTATGGACCTGACATTCTAGCTTTAACTCAGATGAAAACATGGTCAATCCTATTTTGAGATTTTGCAGAATTAAGCACAGTCAAAACACAGTAGAAACACACAAGATAAGTTACAATTTCAGTTTTCTATATTTTTGTATTGTAGTAGAAACAGCTGTATGTGTTCACAAAACCATTTCCTTTTTTCCCTTAAAAAAAGGATTAAAAAATCCAACCTACTGTTAAGGTTTAGATATAAATTATCCCCTAAAAGCCTCCTCTTCAGAGGTGGAATTTTTAGAAGGTGCTTAGTTCTTTGGGGCCCTAAACTCACCCATGCTTAAGGCCTTTGAGGAGGTCATACCAGACTGCACTATTCAGAGTTGAATTCTGGTAGATGACAGGTCACTGAGACTGCAACCATGAAGGGTGTATTCCATGCCCCACATCCCTCCTTTTTCTTTCTAACTCCTGGCTGGCATGAGTTGATCAACTTTCCCTCTGCCAGGCTCCTGTGCAGCCAAGCACAGGCTTACACCATTAGCCCAAATAAGCTTCCCTTTCTTTCAGTTGCAGGTTTTGAGTGTTTTGGCCCAGCAACAGGAAATTTACTAATAGACCTCTGTCTCTGTTGCATCTACACCAAAACATGATTGGTTATATATACCAGGTGGTAAACCAAATTGTGATCGTGAATTTGAGGTTTGGTCAGTAAAATCTTCCATGAGATCTTCTAAGAACCTGCTTCTAAGTACTCAAATTTCTCTATTTTATTTTTTACTGGTATATATTCATCAATAAATTAATGGAGCACAGCATAGTTTGGAGATCAGCATAGTTTGGAGCACAGCATAGTTTGAAATATCAATACAACAATGCATTAATCAAACCCACTTTCTCTTTTTTCCTTTTTTTTTTTGCGGAACTGGGGATTGAACTCAGGCCCTTGCATTTGCCAGGGAAGTGCTTATTCCACTGAGCCATCTCCCTGGCCTCTCCCTTTTCCTTTCCCTTGATTGAATACTGTAGTAGAGGATCCCAAAGCTAATCCAGGAGAATGACCATATGTTAATTCTGGACACACAATACTGAAGGAAGTTGCCAGAAAGAATTGATTAACCAGAAATAACTTCTCTGGAGGTGACATTAGCAAGAACTAAACTTAAGCTTCTGTGGTTTAGAGTTCATTTTTATAAGATAGACCTACCTTTAATAATATAAACACTTTCATTATGCAATCTACAAAATAACTCTTTGGCCTGAATTTATTTTCCTTTTATATGAAGAAACCTAATAATAAATCAAATTTATGCTAACAACTTTTTTGACCATCCAGTCAGATTTCGAAATGCTTAGATTTGAGATACTGTAAAAATATGTACCAAAGGGTCTGGGAAGATGGCTCAGCAAAGTAAGTGCTTCCCTGGCAAGCACAAGGGCCTGAGTTCAATCCACAGTTCTGCAAAAACAAAAACAAAAAAAAGAAAGAAAGAAAAAAAGAAATATGCACCAAAACTTGTCTGGAATTTAAGTTCCTACACTGCTACCAACTTTGTAAGTAAGAAGAGAAAAAAAAATTAAAGCACTATTTCATATACTTAAAAATAATGTCAGGGGCCAGGAAGATGGCTTAGTGGATAAGTGCTTCCCTGGCAAGTGCAAAGGCCTGAGTTCAATCCCAAGGTTCAGAAAAAAAACAGATAATGTCTTGCATTTTATCCAGAGGCACATAGGAAAGTATATACAGTATACACTCACTATGCCAACTTATCAATTTATATGTGTGTTTAGTAATGAAAAGACAGTGTTTCCCTAGTAATGGGAACTCTGCTAAATTATATATTACCTCTGGGCTAAGGTCAGGTTGAAGTAGTAGACTCTCAAATTTTTTTTTTCAATGAAAGCATAAGAAAATGAAAATAGCAGTTTACAATAAAAGCATACAGAAACCTAAATTATTGCTTTTAGCTTCTGCTGAATAAGGAAAAATATATTTATTAACAGTTAAAGGAAATGTATGTTTTGTACCTAAGGAATTAATATCGGGCTTATATATTTAAATAGCTATTTGTGTTTCTTTCTTGTTTCAAAATAAGAACATTTCTATTGTTTGGTGAAATTTTTAGTTACATATTTTGTACTCTGAGTACCTAAAGATAATAATATGCAATGTACTAACTATTGTTCTATTATCTTGTTATGAAATTGTGTTTTATCTTTTTTTCCATAAAATAAAAAGTAAAAATGTTTCTTTTTAGAAGTGTGTTGTTTAGCCTATTTTTCTTTTGTTTGTTTGTTTGGTTGGTTGTTTTGGTGGAACTGAAGATTGAACTCAGGTCCTTGCATTTGCCAGGAAAGTACTTATTCTACTGAACCATCTCCCCGGCCCCTAATCTTTGTCTCAGTCACTCTTCTCTTGGTGCTGGGAGACATACCAGACACACAAAATGAAGGAAGGAAAGGTTTATATAGCTCTCAGTTAATGGGGATTTTAGTCCATACTCAGCTGGGTCCAAGGAGTGTGGCACAAGGCAGAGAGCAACCTGTCATAGTGGTGGCAAAAAGCAGAGAGGAAAATGGAGTAGCAGCAACAATGGCAACACAGAAGTCTGTCTCCGTTAAACTTCATTCAGGCTATATGCCCCAGGTTGGGTGTAGTACTCACACCCATAATCCCAGCAGTACTGAGACTCATACTCCCAGCTTTGATCATATATATACTTTTGACAGAACTGGGTATTGAACTCATGCCCTTGTGCTTGCCAGGCAAGACTTTATTCTACTGAGCTATCTTCCCAGCCCCATACATTAATCTTAGACTCTAGAAGTCCCCACCCCATGACTGCATGAGGCTTTGGGGAGACAACTAGTCACATACCATAACAGCCTTCAAATATGTGGAGATTTCCTAGCCATCTATCTGTTATTTATTCCTATTCTAATTCCACTGTGGTCTCACAGCATTCTTGTTTTTTTTTTCAAGGTGAAAATTTTGTATTTATTTATTATTTTATTTATTTATTTTTATTTTATTGAAGTACAAATATCAATCAGACAGTTTCAAGACACCTTAACAAGACAGATTCGATAAATTAATACATTGCAAACTGTTTTCATAATGTTTTGGTATCGTACAAGGTGCATACATGATATTATATTTACAGATATTATTTTAGCAGATGTCTCTTATCAGTAAATTAAGAGTGTAGCTGCTTACTTA